>CAUYQV010090621.1:0-18957 GCA_963574575.1 Galagoides demidoff | reverse complement strand
TTTTTTTTTTTTTGAGACAGAGCCTCAAGCTATCCCCCTGGGTAGAGTGCTGTGGCATCACAGCTCACAGCAACCTCCAACTCCTGGGCTCAAGCGAGTCTCTTGCCTCAGCCTCCCAAGTAGCTGGGACCACAGGCGCCCACCACAATGTCCGGCTATTTTTTGGTTGCAGCCATCATTGTTGTTTGGCCGGCCCTGGCTGGATTCGAACCCGCCACCTTGGGTGTACATGGCTGATGCCTTAGCCACTTGAGCCACAGGTGCAGAGCCTAGGTTAAGGATCTTGATGAGAAAATTTTACCCTGGATTATTTAGGTAAATTCTAAGTCCAATGACAAGTGTGCTCATAAAAGTGAGCCTTAAGGGTATTTAACAGCTAGTAGGGAAGGAGGCAGTGTGCGGTGGAGGGAGAGGGTGGAGTGATGCCACTGCATGTTGACAACACTGTCAAGAACCATGGAGTGATGCCACGTCAAGAACACAGAGGACCACCCAGTCCTGGAAGAGAAGAAGAATGAGTTCTCCTCTGGAACTCCAGGGGAAATGCTGACCCCCTGACCTCTAGATTTCAGACTTCTGACCGTCATAGGATGAGTTCTATTGCTTTAAGCCCCCCAGTTGTGGTAATTTGGAATCCATTATGCTCTGTAACTAAACAAGCCTTCTTTAAGTGGAAAGATGCTTCATGTAAAAGTGGAGGTAACCAAATGCCTTTGGCTGGTCTCTAAGAATTTTCTGCTCTTTTCAGAGGGTTGGATTCAGTTCCCCAGTGCAGGCCTGTCTCAAGTAGGGATGTTGCACGGAGAATTGTAGGTCTTTCACAGCCCTCAAAAGAAGACTGATTCTATAATTCTTAGAGGAATAAACTGTCAGCATGAATGCTTTGAAGTTTTCTGTGTTCCCTGTAAGGAATGAAGAACTATCAGAGAGGAAAATCAAATTTGAGAAAGAGGATTTTCTAATGTTCACAGCTAAAGTCAGTGAATAGGCATGAACTTGGGCACTGTAAGGGTGATTTTATTAGCAGGTGTCCTGGGTCAAACAGAGACAATCAAGAGCAAAGAGAGGACACAATCTCTCAAACCGTCTCAGATTTGTAATAAGGGATGAAAAGGGGTGGGAAAGTAGAACCCCGTAGCCATGGTGATATTAATCTTTCTTTCTTGGAAAAGAGGAGAACAATTTATTCTCTTACATCTTGCTCTTCTACTTTTAAAGTGTTAAATCACTTCAGATTATTTGCTTGATTCCCTTGTCTTTATTGGGTTAGATAATGTTTTGCTACTACTGGTCTATTATTCCACTAAACTTCACTAACATAAGAGTAAAATGCCTGCAATTTTGTAGGAAAAGCACTTGGTTATTTTCTCGACTCGGGAAGCTGCTGTGAGCAGCAAGAAGCAGAAGAGGCTCCCTTACAGTGTGGTGACATTTTCATCAACAGCCAGATAAACACACGGAAAGTTTGCTCTTGCTAGAAGGGAAGTCATAATGGCCCATGTGTTAAAGTGTACTTATTTGCTGTAAAAAGGCATTTGTGGTTGATTAAACACATCAGCTTCATTTTGCATTTCATCAAATGGAAGGGCCATTTCTTACTCTGAATACTCCAGTACCCTGAGCACGAGCCCTTGATTAATCTACACAAGCTAATTGAAGAGCATTTCAGGTGCAACTAATTATAACAGAATGAATTTTCTTCCTAGACGCCACTCCAAAATGTCTTAATACATGAGCCATAATGAAAACCTCTGTCCATCTAACGAGGCTGTACTGGGCTTGGAGAATCAGCTTTCAGCCCTCTATGCCATAAAGCTGACATTCAAGGCAGTCTATGTACCCAAGTCCTCTGATACGCATAGATACTCTACTTTTTTGTGTTTCCTAAGTAAAATATGCACAACTCTTCTAACATTTTCAGTTAGTAGAAAAGAATATTTGGCGGCACATTTTCTTGTTCTTGAAATACAATAGCAATTCCATCTCGTGTCATTTTTAATGCTGAAGGTTATTTCTTTTATTTCTTCAGACTGCACTTGTGAAATCTTTCACCTTCTACATTGACTATACATTCTTCAAAAACACACTTTCTCTGAATTTCTCTAATATGCAGTCCAGCTGACACTCTAATTCCTAAGGATTAAGACAGATGAAATAAGTTGTTTTAAAAAGAAATTTTTTTTTATTAAATCATAGCTGTGTACATTAATGCAGTCATGGGGTACAGTGTGCTGGTTTTTGAAAAAGAAAATTTGAGAAAATAAATGTTATGTTAAACTATCATAATTTAGCTTGTCTATAACAGTGCTCTGGGAACTAGGTGCTGTGTGTGCTTTTAGGAACTTCTGTTATAAAGATGGGATGTAGCATGCGAAAAACTAAAGAATACAAATAAAGCTACAAATACAGCCAGGGTGAAGCTAACAAATGCTATCATCATAATGGCTGTAGTTTATCATATACTACTTTAGAAAAACTTGATTAACCATATATTTCGAACACCAGGAAGTTTAAAAAAGTAAGGTATGTTAAGTAGGTTACTGAGTTTCCATGTAAGTGAAGTATGCTAAATAAGAAATTGAATTTTAAGAGAAGCACTGTGGGAAGGTAATTCGTGTATGGATGTATTTAGCTAAATCTTTTCCCCCCAAAATGTAAGGCTATGGCTATTCATGTCTGAGCAGACTTTTTTTTTCTGTAATTTCAGCACTTTGCTCATAGGAATAAACAGACATCTTAATCTCAGTTCTTGAAATAAATAGAATTTAAATAAATTTAATCACCTATAAGCAGCAAATAACAACCTTTAGAAGGTAAGACAAATTCCAGTAATTAGATATTTTTAGAATTTAAATTATGACACATGTTGACACTCTTTATTCTATATTAGACTCATATCTGAGATTGTGTCAAGGTCAAGTTCATGACTCCTTCATCACCTCTAACACTTTTGTCCTCTCATTTGCTCTGAGGACCTCAGTATGTCAATGGCTGATGCTGTTGTTTTCTTATCCAGAGCTAATCCATCTACTTCCTTGCTAATGAAACTCCCTTTTAATCTGAGTGGCAATGTGTCTAGGGCCACGGGATAAAGCATGATGTGTCTGTTTCATTCACTGTAATGCCTCTTCTTTTCTTCATGCTTGGTTTAAGTGCGAAAATACAGCTTGATTTGCGACCAAAGAGGTTTAAAAAGAACCTGTATAAAAACAGATGGGTGAATACATTAAAATTGTCAAAGAATCCTTCAATATTGCCAAAGGATGATAAAATTCCCCTGTATTAACCAAAGGTTCAATTAAGACTTAATAAAGCAAAGGTACATTAAGTTAAAAGAAAAAATATTTGGTGTGATCTAGTATGTTGTAGTACATTTTAGGTAGTATTCCATATGTTTTGCAATATTATACATATTATTCAGTATCACAAAACTTAACCACAGCATCCTAGCATCTTTGAATATCTTATTTCCTTCACTTTACTGCTAATTAGTTAGGCTAGTGAGGTAATCTTAAAGATGATTATTCATTTCTATGTTCCTAGTGTTTTTTTATCTGTAAAAGGGAGATGGCAGAAATGATGTTGATGGTCAATATGTAAGAGTCCAGGCTTATAAGAACTTTTCTTCTACATTGTTGGACAAATGTGTTAATGCTCCTTTTTTAACTTAACATCCCATTCTTACCTCTGTCTTCTGCAGGGCAGCCTCTGTATTGAGTCCACCCATCGACGTTGTCCAAATGTTTCCTTGAAGTGCACCTTGTGTGTGGCTTAATTACAAGGAAAAATGTCATTTTCTTTTGACTCGAGCTAAAAAGCCAAAAGTTTCTAAATTGCTAGAAATTTATAAATGCTTTTACTTTTGTTTTATACATATCATCAAAAATCTGATTTTGCCCCAGGCAATTGGCATGATTGTTGAATAGGAGACTGGTAGTCAAATGGGAGATGAAAGGAGGGAGCTAGGAGAGGCATTGAGCCCACTGAAGAAAAAGCACACACAGTGCATCAAGGCACTTGCTTCATCCAGGGGCAGGCAAAAGGTCAGATTAAGAAGACTAGTTGGGAGATGGTGCTAAAAGTAGAGATCAGGCCATGAGATAATTTATTATGCAAATGAGTTCAAAATTTATTCCTTAATAAGGGGATAGAATTGACAATTTTTTCTCCCCTATTACCTTTAGGGTACATATATTGCTAATAGAGCTTGATATTGTCAATATTCATAGTTAATTGAATGTATGACAGTCTAGAAAAGACTGGTGGTATATTTGAATAATAAATTGTGTACCTTGCAAAGGCAGAGTCTTAACAGGATTCTGGTATGAAGGCATCTGGTCCAGGGCTTTTTTTTCATTGGAAACTTTTTATTGTTTCTGCAGTCTCGGTGCTTAATCTTGTTCTGTTCAAGAGATCTATTTCTTCCTGGTTAAGTCTAGGGAGATGGTGTGATTCCAGGTATTGATCCATTTCCTCCATATTGTCAAATTTTGGGTCATAGAGTTTTTAGTAGTAGTCAGAAATAATCTCTTGTATCTCCGTGATAGCAATTGTTTTTTCCTCCTTCTCATTTATAATTGAAGTTATTAGAGAATTTACTTTCCTGTTTTTAGTTAATCTGGCCAATGGTTTATTGATTTTATTTTTCTTTTTGAAGAACCAACTTTTTGTTTCTTTAATTTTATGAATGATTCTTTCTTTTTTTTTTATTAAATGATAGCTGTGTACATCAATGCGATCATGGGGTACAGTGTGGTGTTTTCATATACAATTTGAAATACTTTCATCAAACTGGTTAACATGGCCTTTATGTCATTTTCTTAGTTATTGTGTTAAGATGTTTATATTCTACATTTAGAAAGATTCACTTGTACCCTTGTAAGATGAACCATAGAAGTGATCCCCCCAATCACTCTCCCCCCTCCCCCTCCCCTCCTCATATTCTTAGGCTATAATTAGGTTATAGCTTTCAGTTTCATTTATTTCTGATTTAATTTTGGTTCTTTTTTTTTTCTTCTAGGTTTGGGATTACATTGCTCTTCCTTTTCCATTTCTATAAGATGATTCATTAGATTGTTGATGTGCTCTCTTTCAGTTTTTTGGATGTAGGCATCTAATATGATAAATTTCCCTCTTAGGATTGCTTTTGCAGTATTCCACAGGTTTTGGTGGCTTGTATATTCATTGTTGTTATGTTCAAGTAAGTTAAAGATTTCCTTTTAATTCTTTTCTTTGACTCAACTGCCATTCAGCATAAAGTTGTTTAGTTTCCATGCCTCTTTGTGTGGGGATGAATATTTTTGTTGGAGTTGAGTTCCACCTTTATTGCCTTGTGGTCTGAGAGGATATAAGGTATAATTTCAATTATTTTGATTTTATTGAGCATTTATTTGTGTCCTAGGATGTGATATATTCCAGGTATGTTCTATGGGCTGTTGAGAAGAACATATATTCCTTAGCTTTGGGATGGTGTGTTCTGTATATGTCTACTAAGCCCAATTGTTCTACAGTTGTGTTTAGGTCTCTTATATCTTTGTTTAGTTTCTATTTAGAGGATCTGTCCAGTTTTATAAGATGTGTATTAAAGTCCCCAGATATTATGGTGTTATGTGATATATTGCTCAGACCAATTAAGGTCTGTTTCATAAATCTGGGAGTATTTAAGTTGGGTGGCTAACTATTTAGAATTGAAATGCCCTCTTATTGTGTTGTGCCCTTGATCAGTATGAAGTGACCAAAGGAATTCTTTTTTAAAGAACATTTCAGATTGATCTTCCTGAAACCTCAGGAAGTAATTAGATTTTTAATATAAGTATTTCATTTATTTGTAAATTTTTATCTTTCTTAAGCCTTAGGAAATTAAGCTTTAAGAATCAAAGCTATCTATTTGAAAATGTAACTTCTGTGATTAAAAAGTAAAAATAGTTATGTAAACATGTGATAAACATGAAAATGAAAATGGAAATAGCAATACATTGCTTATTTAAATCAAACAGGAATTCATAAAGTTGCCCTTCTATTTCTTTTTCTCTCTCTCCAATGGATTATTTGATATTTATTTATTTATTTTTATTAAATCATAGCTGTGTACATTAATGCAGTCATGGGGTACAGTGTGCTGGTTTTATATACAATTTGAA
Source organism: Galagoides demidoff (assembly GCA_963574575.1). Lineage (NCBI taxonomy): Eukaryota > Metazoa > Chordata > Mammalia > Primates > Galagidae > Galagoides > Galagoides demidoff. The sequence continues at coordinate 12,817 of CAUYQV010090621.1, read as the reverse complement.
ATACTTTCATCAAACTGGTTAACATAGCCTTCATGACATCCAGATTACTTGATATTTTTATTTCTCTTTCCCCCACTATACATTTAAATCAAGTTTTTGTGTATCTCTTAGACTTGTTGGAAATAGAATATTACCGGTAGTTTTCCCCAAAGCAAGAACTCATCCATTGGGACATTTCTAAGGATATTTATTGCTATAATAACAGAGAAAACTATTCAGGTAAGGCTATTATCTGTCTGTTACTAATTTGTCTATGGGGAAAGTCAAAGATATATTTGGAGGAAAATCACTGCTCTTTATTCAAAAGAGAGATGAGGACTCTTCTGCATTTTGGAGACCCAAATGAGTTGATGTGGAACTCCAGTGTTTGGTAGGGGAGAATGCATGCAGAGGGATAGTCATTGCTTCTTTCCTGTTTTCATTGTCATCCTCATTGTAGACCTTGTCCTGTCTTGACTTTGGTAGGAACTAAGAAGTTAGAGGTTTAGAGGAATGAGTGATGGACTGTCCCAGCAACAAGGCAGGCTCAAGGCAGCAGATTGAAAGAGATGATCAATCAGATCATGAGGACATCTCTTAGGTGAACTATAACATTTAAGGGACCTTTGTCAGTTAAACGTGAGAAGAAAGACACTTTTCTGTACAGTACTATCCTGGTTTACTGTGTTTATATTTACTGGATATTTTAAAAGATAATTTAAGCCAGCACTTACTCAAGAATGATTGAAGAAAACAACACACTATCTGTTTTGGGCAAAAACATGCATATCATGCATAAATAAATAGTTGGGACAATTCTCCACATAGTTTATTAAATCTCTTCTTACAATATAATCATTAGACTATGCCAGGAACCTTTTGATTGTTATAAAATTATTACTTTTCTTGGAAACATCTCCTTCTCTGGTGCTCTTTGATTTTCTACTTCTGTTATGTTTTATCTTTGCTTTTTCTTTCTTTCTTTTTTAGAGACAGAGTCTCACTTTATCACCCTTGGTAGAGTGCTGTGGCGTCACAGCTCACAGCAACCTCCAGCTCCTGGGCTTAGATGATTCTCTTGCCTCAGCCTCCCAAGTAGCTGGGACTACAAGCACCTGCCACAACGCCTGGCTATTTTTTGTTGCAGTTTGGCCAGGTCTGGGCTCGACCCTGCCACTCTTGGTATATGGGGCTGGTACCCTACCCACTGAGCCATAGGTGCCACCCTATCTCTGCCTTTTCAAGTTTTAATATCTTGTTTTATTTACTGGCCATTCTGTCCATTTGAAAGAGTATATTTTCTTTATTTGCCATCTAAAAACTTAGTGTTAAATTTATATTTGACACCTAAATTCAATGTAGTAATATATTGGCCTAATATTATTTATCAAACTAATCCAAAATGTTAGGCATCAGTATATTTAGAACTAGCTTTAAAAACCAAGTTACAAAATATCTATATATAGTATGATATAATTTCTGACAAAAACAACTAAATACATACCTCTATGTTTATGTAGAAGCATAAGAAAAAAATCTTCAAGGCTATACACATAATGTTAATTCTAAGTGGTGACCTTGTGTATCATTTTTGTTTCTTTATAAATTTCCATTTTCTTTCTTCTAAATAAAGAAAACATGTTTGTTTAAATTATAAAATAACAACCAGCTAGAACAATTTTTAAATGTTTTATATTAAATTTTATACCTTTAATCAAAATGTTTCACTGATATTTTTAGAAGTTTGAAAGACATATATGCAGAAGCAAAGATGAGATTTTTAAGAAAATTTGAATGTTTTTTATTGCTGAAAGGACCTATTTTTATGTATTAATTGATGAATATTCTTCCTTCTGCTTTTGCCCAATGTCATTATTGTCTTTCTTTGGTTTAGGAAGTTAGACCAGTTCACTACCATATCTCAAGATGACACAAGAGAAGCAAAGAGTGGATAAGACAATTCTCAGAATAAGCGTCAAAATAAGTTTTCAAAATTGAGGACATAGTGGTGTGGTGTTCCCTGTGGCAGAAGACCAGGTTGGATGACATGCCCATCATCATACGTCTGTGTGGAGAGATAATAATGGAAAGAAGATTCTTTATCACTCCCCACTCCATCCTAGCAAAACCCATTGACCTGGTAACATTATATAGGCTTCCAGAATTTAGACACAACCCCAAAAGAAAGTGGAGGGAGTATAATTGATTAAGAAAGACTTGAATTAGATGAAATAAGAGTTAGAAGTAGAAATTTTCTGCCATGAGAAAAAAAGTAAGAGCAATTTACATTTTTTTCCTGGGTTTGCAGTCTGAAGTTAATAGTCTGTACACATATGGCCTAATATACTATTTTTTTTTTAGATTGTTTTTACAATATTCCAAACTTCTATCCTATTATAATGACATATATTTTAGTTGTTGAAAGTAAGGGTATTTGGGTGGAAAATCTCAAGTTATAACTTGGTTTCTTGGCTCCAAACTACATAGAAAATTCTTTATTATGAGTCTAATGGCCATCTTAGGCAGCTATTCATCTGAGTTAACAATACATTAGGCCTATTTCTCCCAGAAGGCACATAAAATCAAATGCATGAGATTGTCTTAAAAATTAACATTAGGACAGTGTTCCTCTTTGAAAGTTACTATAAAGTGTCCAGATACTGGAATTTTACTTTTATTTATTCATATGGTAGACAAATATTTACTAGATGTTTACTGCATAAGCAGACATGATAGTAGATGCCCCATCCCAAAGCCCACAGTTTTGTGCAGCTGATAGAGTGGGAATACTAGCTGGAATAGACTGATGGAGAGACTTTGAGGACCTACAAGGTTCTTTTTGAACAACCAGGGCCTATGGAGAATAAATTCTCCTTGCCTAATGATTGGGCCTCAACTTGAGTTTTCTCTTAGCTGATTGCATTAGTTCATGCTGCCATGCCTTCAACCCAAGCTATTTCAGTCCCATGTCCAGTCTCAACCTCATACTTGACGTTTCTTGTTTTTGTTAATTGACTGAAGTCTATTGGCTTCAAAACCTTTGCATTTCTGATGACAGATGAATCCATTTTTGGTATAGGCAATGTCACTGAAGGGTCCTTTCTCATACATTATCACATTTTTTATTCAAATTCTTTGTTTGAAATCAATCATTACAAAACTAATTATCAAACTATTATGAAATTTGGAACAAAATTACATTATTTATCATTTCTTATTGAGAAAAGTACCCTTTTAAGGTGGTTATGATTTTTTAGCATTTTAAAGACATTTAGAAGCATAGGATTCTTTTTACACAGCTATAGAATATCCTAAAAATATTTTTTGTCTAAATATACCTAAATACAATGAATAATTGCAGCTGTTACAAAAAACCCAACCAACCAACCAAACAAACACACAAACAACAACAAAAACCAAGTTCAGTGACAGACAATGACAAACAAGTAAGGTTCACAACAGTGTAAATACCTCTAGTACTCAATTGCATATCCCAAGACTCTGTTTTGTTCAGCTTAATGGAAAGAAGCTTATGAACTGATCTTGAGAGGTGAGGGAGCCCACCAGAGCAGGACTAAAAGGAGAATGTTCCGTGGTTCAGAGCCACAGTGTACTTGTGGAATACCCCTGCCCTCACACAGGGAAGCCATGATTTTGGTTGCAGTGGGATCCTGGGCAGGGAATCTTCTGGGATGTGTCACCATTGCTGGTGTGTTGGCTTGTTTGGAGGTACTGCTTGGGGCCAGAAGGGAAGAGAGAGAATAATGAACTCCAGTCTGTGAATTCTAGATTTCCTCCCCCTTGTAGATAGAATTTTTGGCTTGGCAGGGCCACCCTGGTGGCTTTTCCCAGTGGCTTAGGAGTTGACTTCTGACCCATCTTAAGACAGCTCTTGTAGCTTCCTTTGTGGAGCCTGAATGCAGCATTGCTCAATATAGCCCCACTTAGCCTCACTTTTCACACACCTCAGCTGTGGTGGAGCACAAGAAGGGGGTCTCCCGAGAAGGCCAGGGCCTTGCTTACCACCTGAGGCATCTCAGTGCTTCTCCTGATTGACTAGGGCTGGATACAAGTCCCACAAAAAACTACTCTATCTGGCTCTTTCCTGCAAGTGCCACCCATCGGGAGGGGGGACACTGTGTACAGCCCATTACAGCATTTACTGACTCAATAACATAAGGCATAGCTCATCCACAAACATCACGTACTGACTTAGAGATTAAAATCAGCATCCCAATACAATTCATTTTGTTAAGACTATAGGGCAGGAGAAAGAGTAAAGATTCAAAAAATCTTCATCTTCCTTTGTCAAAACAAGTCGGAAAATCTGCTTGTGTACGTTGTATACCACTGTTATAGCCAACAAATGAAACTACCACACTAAGGATATCTATAATTAACGTATCCATCCAGAACCTAAACTCCCTTCAAAGTACCCACAAGCAAAGCAAAGGTCCCAACATATGCTATGGATATACCCTTAACAGGAGGAACAAAACGTCCTGTGTAAACAAAAGAAAATACAACATTATATGTATGTATGTATATGTACATATACTCCTAATATAGGAGCTCCCAGACTCATTTAACAAATTCTACAGATCTAAGGAAAAAATAAACAGTGACATTATGATAGCGAGAGAACCTCAGCACTCCACCCATAGAACTAGACAGATCACCAAGCCAGAAGATCAACAAAGAAACTTTGGGGTTAAATGGGACTTTTGAACAATGATAAATTTACAGAACATTCTCTTCCCAAACTGCAGGATACACATTCTTCTTATCAGCAAAGGGGACATTTTCCAAGATAAATCATGTTAGGCCACAAAAAATGTCTCATCAAATTTAGAAAAATCCAAATTACAGCACGTATCTTCTTAGACTACTGTAGAATAAAATCAGAAATCAACTCCAAGAAGAACTCTCAAAGCCACACAGATACATGGAAATTAAACAACATACTGCTGAATGATTCCTGGATCAATGAAAATCAAAACGAAAATAAAAAAATTTTTTGAATTGAATAACAAAGGTGATACCAGCTTTCATAATCTCTGGGATATTGCAAAAGTAGCATTAGAAGGAAATTTTATAACCTTAAATTCTTATATCAAAGACAAAAAGATCCCAAATAAAGAAGCTAATGTTATACTCCAAGGAACTATAAAAAGAACAAATCAAACTCAAAGTTAGCAGAGGAAAAGAAATAACAAAGATCAGAGAAGAACTAAATGCAAAAGAAACAAAACAAAAGAATCAAGGAAAAAAGTTTATTCTTTGTAAAGATAAAGGAAATTAATAAATCACTAACCAGATTACCCAGAAATAGAAATGATTCAAGCAAACTCAATCAGAAATGAAAATGGGCTCGGTGCCTGTGGCTCAAGTGGCTAAGGCGCCAGCCACATACACCTGAGCTGGCGGGTTTGAATCCAGCCTGGGCCCGTCAAACAACAATGATGGCTGCAACCAAAAAATAGCCAGGCATTGTGGAAGGCACCTATAGTCCCAGGTACTTGGGGGGCACAGGTGGAAGACTTGCTTGAGCCCAGGAATTGGAGGTTACTGTGAGCTGTGATGCCATGGCACTCTACCCAGGGTGCCAGGGTGACAGCTTGAGGCTCTGTCTCAAAAAAAAAAAAAAAATACGTAAAAGAAAAACAAATGAAAATGGAGACATTGCAACTGACATTATAGAAATACAAACCATCATCCACAACTTCCATGAAAATCTTGTACACACAAAGCAGAATCTACTTACAAAATACATTTTGGAAATGTACAATCTCCCATGATCAAATAGGGAAGAAATAGAAATCTTATACAGACCAATAATGAGTAACGAGATTGAAACACTAATTAAAAATATCTCAACAAAAAAAGCTCAAGAACAGATAAATTCACAGCCAAATTCTAGCACACTCACAAACAATAATTGATATTTTCTCTACCCAAATTGCTGATAACATTGAGAAGAAGGGAATCCTCCTTCATTTTTTGAAGTATCATCCTGACACTAAACAGGAAAAGACACAACCAAAAAAGTAAAGTATAGAAGAACAACATTCCTCACAGACATAGATGCAAAAACTCTCATTAAAATACTAGCAAATCAAATCCAATAGTACATTGAAAAGGTAATTCACATGACCAAGTGGGTTTCATTCCAGGATGCAAGGGTGGTTTAACATATCTGAATCAATAAATTTGATCCACTACACAAACAGAATTAAAAAGAAAAGTCATATAATTATTTCAGGGGATGCAGGAAAGGTATTCAGTAAAATCCAGCACCCTTTCTTGATGAAAACCCTCAACTAACTAGGCATAAAAGGAACATGGCTCAAAATTATAAAAGTCATATATACAAACACACAGTCAACATCGTACAGAATGAAGAAAAATTAAAAGGATTTCCCTTAAGAACTGAAACAAGACAAGGATGCCTACTATCACCACTTCTGTCAACATAGTGCAGGAAGTTCTATCCAGAGTAAACAGGGAAGAGAAAGAAATAAAGGCATGCAAATCAGGAACAAGGAGGTTTGCTGATGATATGGTCTTGCACCTGGAAAACCCCAAAGGTTCCAGCAAAAGTCTCCTAGCTTTGATAATTAAATTCAATGAAGTCTCAGGTTACAAAATGAATGTTCACAAATCATTAGCATTTCTATGCTATATACCAATAACAATCAAGGCGAGAGTCAAAAAAAATCAATATCGTTTACAGTAGTTGCAAAGAAAATCAAATACTTAGGAATATATTTCCTGACTATATACTGATGAATTAAATCATAAGATGACACAAAGAAATGAAAAAATATCTCATGCTCATGGATTAGAAGAATCAACATTGTTAAAATGACCATACTGCCCATAGTGATTACAGATTCAGCATATTCTAATCAAATTAATAATATCATTTTTTCATAGATCCAGAAAAAACAATCCAAAATTTTATATGGAGGTAAAAAAGATCCTGAATAGCCAAAGCAATCCTAAGCAAAAAGAACAAATCTGGAGGCATCACGTTACCCAACTTCAGATTATAACTACAAGGCCATACAGAGAAACACACAGCCCCATGGAACAAAATAGAGAACCAAAAATAAAGCCGTATAGCTAATACCAACTAATTTTCAACAAAGCAGATGAACTCTTCTCTGGGGAAAGGATACCCTCTTCAATAAATGCTACTGGGAGAACTGGAGAGCCACTTGCAGAGAAATGAAACCCACTCTCTATCTCTCATAAAGCACAAAAATTATCTCAAGGTGAATTAAAATGTAGAACCTGAAACCATACAAATTCTGGAAGAAAATGTCGGGAAAACTCTTCTGGACGTAGGCTTAGGCAAACAGTTTATGTGTAAGATCCCCAAAACATATACAGGTAACAATAAAAATGAATAAACAGGACTTGATTATAAAGCAAAACAAACTTCAGCACAGCAGAGGAAATAATCAACAGAATATGCAACCAACCTACAGAATGGGAGAAAATATTTCCAAACTATACATTTTACAGAGGACTAATAGAATCTACAGAGAACTCAAAGGAATCAGTGAGAAAAAATAATAACCTTATCAAAAAGTGGGCACAAGATATGAATAGGGTTTTTTTTTTTTTTCAAAACAAGATCAACAGACAGTTGACACACATGAAAAAAAAGGGTCAACATCATATTAAAACTATGGTGAGATATCATGATATCATCTTACCCCTGTCAGAATGGCCATTATGAAAAAGTCAAAAACCAACAGATACAGTGAACAGGGTACACTCATACACTGTTAGAATGTAAACTAGCACAACTTCCATGGAAAAGGCTATGGAGAGTTCTCAAAGAATAAAAAGTAGACCGAAGTAGACCTCCTACTTTAGCAAAGCCATTACTGGGTATCTATCCAAAGGAAAATAAGCCATTTTATTAAAAAAGACATGTGCACTTGAATATTATTATAGCACAATCCACAATTTTGTGGATATGGCATCAATCTGAGTGCTCATCACCAGATAAAGAAAATGTGGTCGAGTAGTACCGGTGTGGTCATGAGTAGTGCTCAGCCATAAAAAGGAAAGAGATGATGTCTTGGAGACCAATCTCTTAAGTAAAATATCTCAAGAATGGAAAGTCAAACATCACATGTTCTGGCTCAAAAGTGGGAGCTAAACGATGGCTCTATATAGTCATAAATGTCGTGATGAACACGGAAAACTAAGAAGGGTAGAGGGTGGAGGGTGGTGGGGGCTGAGGAATAAAAATCTACCTATAATGTGCAATGAACACTATTCTGGTGATGGGTACACTAAAAGCCCTGAGTTTCCACATTACATGATTCATACATGTAACAAAAAAAAACTCATCGCCCTAAATTTGTTGAAATAAAAAATAACTGTGAATGCTATGCTATCATTTGTGGAAAGGGAATGTGTACTTCTATGTACCAACATACCCAGAGGATGTTTTTGAGATGACCCATAGATCTCTTCATGGTAGTTGAATATGGGGTGCTGAAAGTTTTGAATGAAAGGAAAAACATATGTTATAATGAATCCTTTCATGATGTTTGACTTATTAATTCTAATCACATCTATGTATGGTTTTTAAATGGAAGAAAAAAACATGTTTATAATGCCTTAGAAATCATCCGTTCTAATCTCTCTATTTTTAAAGATAAGAAAACTGAGGTTCGTGAGGTTATTATTTTTTCATAATCATATAGTAACTGAGGGCAGTGTTGAATTGAAATTCCCTTAGTGACTGTTCTTTCTCCTATAATCATCGTAGTAGAATAAGGGACTCAGAAGATGTGTTCTTCCTTTTTTTTTCTTTAGAAGATATGTTCTTGAAGAAATCATACAGTCTTATATTTAATATTTAACATAACCGCACATACATACACTCATACATGCATGTATGATCAGTACGGTTGTGTCTTCCTGAAAGGGATGTGTTGAAATCCTAATCCCTACTTTCTCAGAATGTGAATGTTACCATATTTGAAAATAGAGGTAATTTACGGAGGTAATCAAGTTACAATGAGGTTATCAGAGTAGAGTCCTAATACAGAGTGACTGTTTTTCTTATAAAAAGACGAAATTTGAACATGTGGATGTAAACACAGGGAAACTGTCATGTGAAGACCGACAGAAATCAGAGTAATGCATCTACAAGCTAAGGAATGCCAAAGATTGTGAGGAAACCACCAGAAGCTGGGTGGAGTCCTGGAATGTGTTCTCCCTCACAGCCCTGGGAAGGAACCCACCTGCAGACACAGCTCGATCTTGAAGGTCTGGCCTCCACGTCTGTGAAACAACAAGTCTCTGTTGCTGAAACCACCCTGGTTTGTACTTTGCGGTGACTGCTCTAGCAAAATAACCATATATCCATATATTTTACATGAAACAAACTTGCTTGGTTTATTACTTTTTATTATTTCCTTTTCAATTAATTTTTTTTTGAGACAGAGTTTCACTTATGTCATCCTTGGTAGAGTGCCATGGTGTCACAGTTTACGGCAACCTGAAACTCTTGGGCGCAAGCGATTTTCTTGCCTCAGCCACCCAAGCAGCTGGGACTACAGGAACCCACCAAAATGCCTGGCTATTTTTTTTGTTATAGTTGTTATTGTTGTTTGACAGGCCCGGAGCCAGTTTTGAACCCACCAGCCCCATTGTATGTGGCCAGCACCCTTGCCGCTGAGCTTTAGGCACTGAGCCTCAATTAAAAAATTTGTAATGCAATGCTTCTCAAACTTTAGTGTGCTTATTTTTTCTTAAGACAATATCAAACAACACCGTAATTAGGCTGATTTTCTCTTAAAAAATGATTGAACTCAATAAGATAAATTTATTATCTTATTAATATCTGAAAAGTAAATTTTATCATTTAAAAACTGCTTCTTATTATGCTTTTCATTATTTTATTTGATTTCTTTAGAGATAGGTCTCACTGTGTTGCCTAGGCTGAAGTACCATGGTGCAATTATAACTCATTGTAGCATCAAACTTCTGGGCACAAGTGATTTCCCCTGCCTCAGCCTCCAAAGTAGCTAGGACTTGTAGGTGCCCAGCTAACTTTAAAATGTTTTATGAAGATGGGGTCTTGTTATATTGCCCAGGCTTGTCTTTAACACCTGTCCTCAACTGATTTTTCTGCTTTGGCCTCTCAAAGTGATGGGATTACAAGAGTGAGCCATTATACCCAAGCCCATAATTTTCTTTTTAGTTATTTTTTCTCAAAACTTATCTTTTGGAATGGAAGCCATATTCCTTAATTGAAATGCATATGTCTTGTGTACTCTATTAGAAGTGTAAAAACTGGGCCTGCATAAATGGTTCAGAAAAGATTTGAAGCAATCATGACTGCATTAATCATACTGTTAATATCACATTTTAATTCCACTATTAATTAAAAATGCAATTGTGTTTGGTAACGTCCTTAGTTATGAGAGTAAGAAAGAAATGGTTGCTTAGATACAGTTAATTTGAAGTGTTATTTCAAAATTTTATGGAACAGAGAAAAAAAATACATACTGAAAAGTGATACTTTAGTTTCTTAATGTAATAATGGTGGCATCTTATGAAAAGCTGACCTTCTAAACAAATGTTCCTGCTATGTATCCTCTCATCAGTTTTAATAGTGACTACTTAAAAAAATCACAAATCTTTAATACCAACTGAGTTGATTTTTTTGAGAAGGGTAACCAATTTTAGGATATACATAGCTTCGACCTTATGTAAAATAAGATAAATGAGCTTTATTGCAAATTTACAATAATTTGCTCCCATTGCATAATTTTATAAAAATGCAAATAGTATAACTTTAATACTCATTGAGGGCACACAAAGATTTATTGACAAAACTAAGACAAAATAAAGTAAGAATAAAGGCATGGCCTAGTGTAGAACCCGCTAAAATATTCCTTTCTATGTCACTTTTTTATTTTGTTTATTTATTTTTGAGACAGAACCTTAAGCCATCACCCTGGGTAGAGTGCCATGGTGTCATAGCTCACAGCAACCTTCAACTCCTGGGCTTAGGCTGTTCTTTTGCCTCAGCCTCCCAAGTAGCTGTGACTACAGGCACCCACCACAATGTTGGTTGTAGTTATCATTGTTGTTTGGCAGGCCTGAGCTGGATACCAACCCTCCAGCTTCGGTGTATGTGGCTGGTGCCTTAGCTGCTTGAGCTACAGGCGCCAAGCCTCCTTTCTATATTACTTTAACAGAATAATTTAAGCCTTTGACAAATAGAATGTTTTAAAAATAATTTCCACATTTAAAATTTTAATGGGAAAAAAGTTTGTTCTTAGATCAGAACAAAATAATAGTATATCTCAGTCAATTTCTTCTTATTCTTCCAATTTAAAATTTGTAAAAGAAATTAAATTCAGGTTTGATCTAGTTCAGGAACTATAAAAAAGTTACTCATGGCTGAAATCATGTAGAATTGAAATCCAAATTAAAAAATATTGTGAATTGGGCTGCCATAAACATTCTGGTACAGATGTCCCTGTGGTAAAATTTTGTTCTTCTGGGTCAATACCAAGTGGTGGAATTGCAGGGTCAAATGCAATGTCAACTTTTAGTTCCTTGAGGCTTCTCCACACTGCTTTCCATGAAGGTTGTATTAGTTTACAATTCCCACCAGCAGTGGGAACATTCCCTTCTTTCCACATCCAGGCCAGCATCTTCAGTTTTGGAACTTTGTGATGTGGGCTAATCTTACTGGACTTAGGTGATATCTCAAGGTGGTTTTGATTTGCATTTCTTTGATAATTAAAGAAGATGAACATTTTTTCACGGGTTTGTTGGCCATTCATCTGTCATCTTCAGAGAATTTTCTGTTTAAGACTTGCTTACAATCAAATGTGATTGTTCTTTTATAACTGATTAATTTGAGTTCTTTGTAGAGTCTTGTTATCAGACCTTTGTTGGAATTATAACATGCACAAATCCTCTCCCACTCTAGAGGCTGCCTGTTTGGTTTAGTTGTAGTGCTCTTGGCTATGCAGAAACTTTTTAGTGTAATTTATTTTTGGTGTTGCTGCAACTGCCAGAGGGGCCTTCTTCATAAATTATTTTCTCAGGCCAAAATCTTCAAGACTTTTCCCTGGACTCTCTTCTATTATTATTTCATGTCTTAAATTTAAATCTTTTCTTCAGTAAGAATCAATTTTTGTTAGTGTTGAGAGGTGTGGGTCCAGTGTCAGTCTTCTACAGGTCGCCAGCCCGGTCTTCTAGCACCATTTGTTAAATATGGATTCTTTTCCCCAAAGTATATTTTCGTTAGGCTTTTCAAAGATCATGGAAGTGACCCACATGCCGATTAAGTCATGAATGGATTAACAAATTGTGGAATATGTACGCCATGGAATAGTATTCAGCCATAAAAAAGATGGAGACGTCACATCTCTTATGTCTACCTGGATGGAGTTGGAACACATTCTTCTTAATAAAGAATCTCAAGAATGAAAAAAAGTATCCAATGCACTCAGTACTATTATGAAACCAATATAGAAACACCTACACACTCCTATGGATGACAAAACACAGATATGGTCTGGCAAGGGGGAGAGGAGAGCAGGGAGATGGGAGAGGAGGGGAGAGGGTGATTGGTGGGAAGAGGAAGGGCGTTTGATGGGATCTTGCCTAATGTGCACAATGCAAAGGTATACTGCAAAATAACTAAGAGTGAATTGTAAATGTCTTACCACAAATAAGAAGTAAGGTGATGGTTATGTTAATCAGTTTTATTCAAACAGTCTGCATTTTATATCAGATCATTACATTGTATCCCATAAATGTATACAGTTATGATTGTAATTAA
>CAUYQV010090620.1:0-41093 GCA_963574575.1 Galagoides demidoff | reverse complement strand
CCTGTGGTCCCAGCTACTTGGGAGGCGGAGGCAGGAGACTCGCTTGAGCCCAGGAGTTGGAGGTTGCTCTGAGCTGTGATGCCATGGCACTCTACCCAGGGGGATAGCTTGAGGCTCCGTCTCAAAAAAAAAAAAAAAATATAGCACTTCTTCCTGAGGTACTTGGTAAAATCATGTCCTATCATGTCAATAAGCTGCTGAGCCCTGTCCTCTGCTCTCCTTGGGAAAAAATGCATTGTGATTAAAGACTTCAAACTGCATGCAAGCTTGGTTCTTTTGAGGTTCATTCATCTTTAATTACTATCATGCCCTTGCTAGTTTTAACCTGCCCTCTCTCTTAGAAGACAGAGAGGCATACATACAGAGAGAATTGAAGAAAAGCAAAAACGGTGTGCTGAAAAGGGAAATTAGCATGGTCTGGCTGAGAAACAAGCCTGGGATGACTTTCAGGTGACATCAGTGTTTCAAAATGGGATCTGATGGAATAAGAGAGGGACAAGTGGTAACATCTTAAGGAAACAAAGAGATCATTGCTGTTCTGGAGTTAATGCTGACAAATTTAGAAAAATGGTTGAAAAGCGTGAGCTGTCAAGAAAGTTGGAGGAAAAAGGTAGGCAGGTGTCCCCTGGAGTTTTTAGGAACATAGATTGACAGCTGTTCCAAGGGTGGTGTTTATCACAAGAACGGATAATCAGAATAAACTTACCCTCTGCCCCAAAAAGTTTGCCTGCAGACAGACAATAAAAGGGAAGAGAAATTAACAAGTATCTGTGGAACTGAACAGAGTGAAGATACTTTGTATAACCTAAGTCTGAGTAAGCATTAACAGATCTAAGCAAGAAAAAGGAAAAATCTCTAGCAAGCCAAATAAATAAACGTGGAAAGGAATGAAAGAATCACTCACAATCTCGGACAAATGTGAGAGTCACATGGCATTGTAAGGAAAGTGAAAATATAGCTGGGGACCAAAGAGGCTGAGACTTGAAGGGAGAGGGGTAAGCTAGAGATTACAAAAGGGCAATTTAAAAAAGCCTTTATTATGAAACATTTCAAACATTTGCAAAGATAAGGAGGATAGTGTAATGAACCGCCAGGCGACTGTCACTTAGCTTCAACAATTCATCAACTCAGGACCAGTCTGGCTTCATCTATTCCCACTGCCCTGGGTTATTTTGATACAAAGCCCAGACATACCATTTGATTCATATATATTTCAGTATGTATTTCTAAAAGTTAAGGGCTCTTAAAAATATTGCCACAATCTATTATCCATCCTAAAAATTAATAATAATTCCTCAACAATATAACTTTTCCAATCGTCTCATTTTAAAAAAGTTTTAATAAGAATCCCAAAGATTAGAGTTGGTGCATAAGGTCCTCTAAATTTCTTTTAATCTATTTTAGTTCCCTTCCCTGTTTCCTTTTAATTTTGCAGTGTATTTACTGAAAAAACTAGGTTGTTTATTCTTTATAGCTGCTCAGATCGTGAAGTTTTCCAATTGCATCATCATGATGTCATTTAGCAATTTCTTGCCCCTGTCTTTCCTGTAAACTGGTAATTAGTTATACAAAGTTGATCTGATTCAGGTTCAATTTTTTGGTAAGAATATGCCATGGGTGGAGGTGTGTACAGACTGGCTGTCTTTCTTTTTCAGAGACATTTGATGAACATTCCCGATAGCCATAGTTTCACTGCGAATTGCAATGGTGGTATTCTATAAGTATAAACAGTGGCAGGCCACTTTATTTTTATTTTTATTATTATTATTTTTGAGACAGAGTCTCACTTTGTTGCCCTCGGTAGAGTGCTGTGGCATCACAGCTCACAGCAACCTCCAACTCTTGGGCTTAAGCGATTCTCTTGCCTCAGCCTCCCAAGTAGCTGGGACTACAGGTGCCCACCACAATGCCTGGCTATTTTTTTGTTGCAGTTTGGCTGGGGCCGCGTTCGAACCTGCTATACTCTGTATATGGGGCCGGCACCCTACTCACTGAGCCACAGGTGCCGCCCTCATTACTTCTTTATTAACTGGACTATTACTATAAGAAAAACAAAGAGCCTTAAATAAGAAGGAACATGTTAGACATATATCTACAGCGGAGTGACAGTAATATATGTATATGTACACACACAAATACATTATTTTTTAATAGTAAAGTATTAATCCTGCTCCTCCATTTTCTGTATTCACTTCCCTAGTCTCCTTCCTTTTATAAGCAGAATGACATAATCTAATTTATCTCCCCCCCCTTTTTTTTTTTACAATTATTCTGGCTTCTTGGGAGAGAGCAGACTACAGGTTGGCAAGGGTGGAAGGTGGGCGTCACATCAAGTGGCTATTGCAAAAATCCAGATAAAAGATGCTGGTAGCTTGGGCCAGGGTGATAGCAATGGAGAAGATGAGAAGTAACTGGATTGGGGATATATTTTGAAGGGAAAGTTGACAAGATTTTCAGAGGAATCGAATGTAGGGATGTAACAGAAAGAGAGGACTCGAGGTCTCGATGTGGGGACTGAGCATATGGAAGGAATGGTTGGACCAGGTTCATAAGGGCGGACGGGGAGCTCGGAGGAGATAAGAATGAACAGCCCAGGAGCCTCATGGCTAGCTGAATGGCAGTGTCCATGCTATGAATGGATTGATGTCCGCAGGAGGGAGGTCTGGAGAGTGTTTTGAAGGCTCTGTGCACTGACCTGTCCTTTTATTAATAATTGGGGCTATTTTGCCATTGACACAATGCTAGCTATAAGCTGTTATTTGGGGTGACAGAACAAAGTCCAGGGATGATCTTGACAATTTTAGGATAGATGGAATCAAGCAAAATTAAGTTAACCTAAATAAACTCTTACAAATTTGAACTGTTCAGGCAATATCTATTTATGGAATAGCATTGTTATTAAAGCACAGCGTTTGTACAAACACATCTGGTTTAAAGTCCCAGTCTGGGCTCGGTGCCTGTGGCTCAAGCGGCTAAGGCGCCAGCCACATACACCTAAGGTGGCGGGTTCAAATCCCCAGCCTGGGCCCGCCAAACAACAATGATGGCTGCAAACCAAAAAATAGCTGGGCGTTGTGGTGGGCACCTGTGGTCCCAGCTACTTGGGAGGCAGAGGCAGGAGACTTGCTTGATCAAGCCCAGGAGTTGGAGGTTGCTATGAGCTCTGATGCCATGGCACTCTACCCAGGGGGATAGCTTGAGGCTCCGTCTCAAAAAAAAAAAATCCAAAATATTCGGATCTGGGTCAGACAGGAGAAGATAGAAGGGCCAGAGGAGAACGCTCAATTCTTAGATAAAACAAAAAAATTACCCCTCCCCCCCAAAAGCCTACTATTCATAAACAAAAATACTTTTCCTTTTAAGTCAAGCCCCCCTTCCAGAACTGTTAAACTATCTATAAATTCACTAGACATTATAGAATATTTTACAAATTCCCGTCAATTGATTTCTCTGCTGAGACATGTGGAGTCAGCCGGCTAAGGTCCTTACACAGTCTGTTTTCTTCTCCTGCAGGTTCGTTCATCTTTATTTGAACTGGCAAAAAAAACCAAGTTTAATCTATGTCGTCATACTGTGGTTACCTTCATACTCTTGGTTATCATCAACTTGTTGGTGATCTTCATACCCTCCATGAAGGACATCTTCGGCGTCGTGGGTATGGCTTTATAACTTCCAATGTCCTTCTGGGGCAGTCGTTAGCTAAAATTCCACCCTGGCAACTCTAAACTGTATCCCTTTTTTTTATTTTATAGGCGTTACGTCTGCTAATATGCTCATTTTCATTCTTCCTTCGTCTCTTTATTTAAAAATCACAAACCAAGATGGAGATAAAGGAACTCAAAGAATTTGGGTACGTCTCTCGCTAGCTGCGCTAACTTTTCTGATTAGTTTTTTCATTTAAATTTACCAAAGAAAGAGTCCATCTCTCTACCATCTGAGACTATTTTCAGTTGCCGTGAAGGAAAGCAGCAGCCCTTTTAGCTTTCCTGCTTAGGCTGTTTCAAATATCACATCAAAATGTTCTCCATCCCTCAAAATATCTCTTCCGGTTTTACTCTTTTTTGTTCTGCTCCAGGGCACAGCCAGCCCGGAGAATGGACCTTCATCCTCCTGGGCTTTAGAGGGCCAGACTTTGTCTTTAGCAATGTGACATGGAGAGAGACTCAAAGATTGTATGCAGGGCACTGTTTCTGTATGATTTCTAGTCAACGTAGCTCCTCTCGACGGCCCAGGGAGTATGGGC
This sequence comes from Galagoides demidoff, assembly GCA_963574575.1. Classification (NCBI taxonomy): domain Eukaryota; kingdom Metazoa; phylum Chordata; class Mammalia; order Primates; family Galagidae; genus Galagoides; species Galagoides demidoff. Next base: position 36,850 of record CAUYQV010090620.1, on the reverse strand, counting down.
TGCCTCAGTGACAGTGTCTCAGTTAGCTTAAAGAGTCATGTTATGATTTCACAGCAATGCTTTGGAGCAACAGACCTGGATTCAAAAACTACCTTTCTATATTGGGATTCTTGTTTCCAGGTCTGGTGAAGTTCAAGGGCATCTTGAACGTGGTGCAGTTGGAGACAGTGAGGGAAGCAGGGGTGAAGTGGCTGCTACCTGAGTCCCTTCTGGAGCACCATTTTGCTCGGCCTCGAAGAGGGCTTCTCAGCCTCCCCGCTAGTGTAAGCACCGCAACTGACCCTGTTACCTGAGTCGACAGACCCAGATGAGGGACCTTAGGCAGGAGGGATGGTCCTGTGCATTTCAGGGAAGCAGCATCAGCAGAGCCTTCTGTGCCCTCCCCATAAGGACAGAGAAGAAGGAGCAGTCGCTCTGGCACAGCAGAAAAATATACTCCAATTAAATATGAAAACGGAGTAGGCCTGTTGCCCATGAATCCTCTGGGCCTCTCCAACACTACTCCCATAATAAAACCGGTGGCAGGGTCCACCAAATGGCATTAGACAAGTGCTCTGTCATGTAGGGGCCGCAGGGAGGTAGGCTGGCCCTGTGACGGTGCTATATCCTTCTCCCGACAAACTCTCACTGGACGTGCTCACAGCCAAGTGTTTTACCATCTTATATTCTCTAAATTTGGTAGCCTTTACTAGCCCTTTAAGTGACTTGGTTTTTGACAGCCGTTTCCCAGTCTACTTTGCATGACTATTTTCTACTTTTCAAACAGAAATGTTTGCCTGCCAATGATAAGCTATGTTGGCGGGTAACCAATAAGAGGTGACCTGGATATTTTCCAAGGCCTGTTTTTGTTAATCGGTTGGTGGTTAGTTGGTTGTAATCTCTTAGAGAGGAGCTATAAGGACACACCATCATTTGTGGAGTGGTGAATACACTTGAGGTGACTGTGAACGCAAAGAACAAAACGTAGAGGACGCTTTGCTTGGCTCATTTTTCTTCTTTTCCCACCCAGGCAGAATCAGATGTGCACAATTTTAGAAACATTCTCATAGTTCAGCAATGGTTGTGACAAAATCCAAACATAAGGGGATACGAAGGGAGAGGGAAAACATTTTTTTCCCCCAGGTGCGTGTGGAAAACATTGGCTGCACTGAGAGTAACCCATGCCTTTCTCTTGCTCCAGGCTGCCCTTTTCTTGTGTCTGGGTGTGCTGTTCTCCTTGGTCAGCATTCCCTTGGTCATCTATGACTGGGCCTGCTCATCAAATGGTAACGAAGGCCATTGAGACCAACTGAGGAAAGACAACATTCCTGTCATCATCTACTCAGTCAAGTCTCCATACATCGGCCACTTCTCATCACTTCTTTTGCAAGTTTACAGAAGCAGACAGAAATTTTTAGGATGCTTAAGATGGAGTAATACTTTGATCACAAAATAGAGACCTATTTCTATAATGGGTCACGTCCCTCCAAGATTTGGGATCAATTTAGGGATTGGAAATTTTTTTCTTCAAATTTCATTAAATTGTATTTTATAGTACTTTCCACAATCAATTATTATTATTTTTCACTCTCATCACTCTCTGTTTTGTGGTTTCACAGTCTCTTAGAACTTTGACAACATGACCATCAATCGTGTTTATTTATTATACATCCAGATTCTGAAATAATTTTCCTACTGATGTTCAGCTCACACTATCTATACCTTTTTAGAAGAGAAAAGAATCTTGAATTGTATATATTTATTTTGCTTTACAGAAAAAAAAAATGGTTTCGTAAATAATTTGCCTATTTTGGTTAACATAGCACACAGGGATAATGATCTGAGAGTCGTAGGACACGTAGGATTGCAGCTCAGAGCATGCCCAATATTTGAGGTGGCTCTGATTGTCTGGCAGCTGGTGGCCTGGCTGGGACTATATCCCACTCCATACAAAGTCCTTCTCTAGCCAGTGTTCTCAGCTGGGAAGGGGGTGGGAATGATTCTTGCCATGGTACTTAAATTAAGCCACACATCTGGGCAACTGAAGTTTTGTTTCCCTCTTGGTGACTTGTTGAAGTTATTCCAGTCTGAGTCAGCTTTTGCTGGGGGAGACCCATGGCATCTGCTGTGAAAGGATTATCCAAAATGCCTGAGAAAATATTCTTCTGATGCAGATAGCCTTCCACCCCTCAACCTGTATTGTTGAAGGGAGAAAAAAGTGTTTTAGTAAATTATAAGCCCAGCAGCCCTTGGTCATGCCCACTAGCTGTTTGTACAGAGAATAATGTGTACCTATTTAAGGCTGATCTGAGATAAGTAATTCCTGTTTTATATTGGGCACTTTAGGGACGTCTTTAAAAGACTTGTTTTATATCTATAAATCTAGGTTATTGAAAATACAAGATTTTTGTACCTTAAATAAGCCTCATTTCTATTTCTTCTCCATTAACTCTCCATCCAGAGTCTTGGGAAAAAAAACCCAGAGATAGTCTTTGTGAAGAGCCTATGACAGAATTAGCAGGTACCTTCCTTCCCCCCCCCCCCCACGGGGAAGATAGGAGGGCCCCAGTGTCTGCGCTGTCTCCTCTTCTCATCCCCAACCAAGGGGCGGGCCACACCTGCCCATCCCAGCTGGCCCATGCAGGAGGACAGAGTTGCCTTGTACTCTCATCTCTCCTAAAGGAAGCAGAAGGAAACTACAGAGACTGAAAGAGAAGAGAGTTGGGGACAGGGTCGCTGGGAAAGGAATGGGGGACATTCCCCTAAACTGAGCCCTCGCTCGTGATTGGATGTTCTGCAGCTTGCACACGGCAAGAAACATGCATGTTTCGTGAGCTGGTTTCTTGAAGCAGGACTTGTGTTTTACCTACATTCTGGTTGAATTTTCCAAGCACATAAGTTCACCGAGCACCGATGTCTTATCTGGAGATAAGTAGCATCTAACCAAAGACTGTTGGCAGAGTTTCCAGGCACTTAGCTCTTTTTCTTCCCGACTCACATCCCAAAGGGACTTCGTTCTCACCAAGAATAACACGGAAATGACCCCTTCCTCTAAAGACTCATGTCTCACAGATATGACAGGCATTGAAAGCACCTGTTGTGATCCTCTTGGGGGAGAATGAAAGGTTATTTCCTGCATTGCATCATCGTAGAGGTTTTAATATGTGCATATAAAGTTACAGAATTGCATCCACATTAGGCCAGAGGTCAGGTATTTCAATATGAATACCTACCTAGTAAATTCCACAGTCATCTCTGTCCTTTTCAGAAGTGTTTTCCATATTACATGAGCAATGATAGAAACCAAGCAGAACGAGATTCAGCGAAGCTTCAGAAGCTTGTCTAGACCATCAAGTAAGGAAATAGCCAGGTAGAGGGGTGACCCTACATTTAAAAATACATCATTTAGTTGAAAGCTATATCATGCTGCTTTGTAACAAATCATTTGACACTCGTGAAGTCAACTTAGAAAATTATCATTAACTCTGGAATGTGCAGTGATATTTTGGGGGTCTCTGGGTTTTATGTATCGGTACAAGGGATTTTTTATTATTTAAAATATATTTATTTAGAGGAAGCACATGGTTGTAGATGTCTGTAAGATCACATATTTTTTAAAACCTTCTTTGTATGTTTATCTAAGTTGCTGACTGAATATAGTAGACCCTCCTGTAATTTGTCAAATATCCCGGATTACATCACTTGTGTGGGATTAGTTGTAAAGTGTACTACTCTTATTCTTGTTCAGAATAGTGAACTGGTAGCCAAAAATACATGTATTACAGATGTTAGGTAGAATTTAAACAGCACGGTCGAGTGCTATAGAAATTTTTCTGCTAAATTAATAGACTAAAGAATACTATACCTTAGCCATGGGGAGTAGCACGTTTTCCTTTGGTAGATAGGATCTCTGCGCTAGTGAACAGTGGCAGTTTCATACTTTGGATTCTCTAGTTATTGTAACACAGAATACTGTCAATACTGTCCCTATTTTACTGTCTATTACTTCCCAGAAGTGGGGGGTAGTGAAAAATGCACGGGAAGGGAACCTATTCTTGTTTAGGCGCCAACAGTCTCCAATTTTTATAAGGACGTCATGTTCTAAAATGTTGTAAGTTGGTTATTTGCAACCTGGAATGTGTTTTCCTTTAAAGGCCAGGTTATATGTGGTAGTTAGGGCCCCCAGACCATCTAGAAAAAAATTATAAATCCCATAGTTTAGCTGAAATAGAATAATGTAATAAGATTGCTAAAGAACCTAACGACCAGCCATGCTGCTGTTTCTAGGGGATATTTGTTGCCTGTTAGTAGAATCTGGACTGTCCATCTCAGCCACATACCACCTGCTGGACAGGGGAGTAGTAGAGTTGTCACCAAATTAGAGGTGACCAGAGTGGCCTGAAGCAGGGTCTCCAGCAAAGGCAGGGAGGAGTAAGTCCAGGGCCACCACAGCACCGGGTGGTGGGAGAGGGAGGAGGACCAGGAGGCCTCTGTGGACTGCCAGGCACAGTCTTTGACCGGTACCTTTTCTTTCCTCTGGAGGTCTCAGGCCTGGCCTGCCTGCCCTATTCATATGACCCTTAGTTCCTCCAGCTCATTTCCTTCCCTGCCGCTACAGAAAAGCCTCTTGCTGCACAGCTTCTCCCGCATGCCAGTGGAGGCCGGCACAGAGCACTGCTAAGGGTTTTAGTGCTGGTAACCACCATTTAGCTGCCTAGTAACCAGATGGGGAGCAGAAAGAGTCTCTACCCACCTTCCTTTTTTGCATTTACAGACCTTGTTGAGAAAAACAAAGGCTCAGATGGGTGATGGTGGTGGACTCAGGGTGGTCACAGAACTGTGATAAGAGTCCCCAGTGTTTCAGAGGGCACCTCTGACCTCAGGACCGACTTCTCTCTGGAGTGGGACTGGAGCCTCTGAGACAGCCGGTTGGCACAGTGCGGTGTCCAGACCCACAGCATCTGGGTAGGAATGCTAATTCTCAGGTCCCACCCCAGACAGTGAAATCAGAAGCTGTGAGGGTGGGGCTCCAGTGACCTGCATTGTAATGAGACCTCCAGGTGATCCTGACTCACTCCAAGCCTAGTGGTCTCTCCCTCTCTCCCCATTAGTCCTACCTCACAGATGGTGAGAAATGGGAGCCAGGACTCAGGGAGGAAAGGAAAGGGCCTTGGCAGTCAGGGCCTTGCAACAGCAGAAAGTGAGGGGGCTCTGGTGCTGTCACCTGGTGGCTCCTCCCTCTCCCACTGGAAATGCCAGAGCAGGTGCTCTGTCGAAAACGCAGTCTGCCCACACTCGGGTGTTACTTTGGGCTGAGGTGAAATAATACTGTAGCTTCTAAAGCTACAGAGAAATAAAAGGGAGGCTTTTTTTTTTTTTTTTTTTTTTTTTGGCTGGGAGAAGTTAAAAGAAAATACCCTTTGTAAGGGCAACCTTTGCGGCAACACTGAACCCACGTCAGGAGTGAGTTCCCAGAATGTCTGAGTTCCTCATGTGACAATAATCCTGTCCTTCTAATGTGATTTCTCTGCTGACTGGTCTCCCCTGCTTGAGGAGCAGCAAAGTGCTCTGAAAGGAATGAGGACCTCAGCTCCCTGTCTGGGGTGGGCATGAGGCTGGATGGGCACCTTTCGTTGGAGTGGGGAGATGAGCAGAGATGCGATCACACACTTAAGGTTATACCTTAGAGCAAAACCTGTTAGTCTCTCTCAGTTTATCAATTTTATCAGGCTAGAGGCTTGGAAAGGGTACAATCTTTAAGAATACAATTCCCCTATTCAAATTCACAATGTTAAGTGTTTAGCCACTTTCAAAACAAAGAAGAGATGGATTCTTACCATTTATAATACTGACGATTTTCCTTAGGGAAAGCAGAGCTGAGAACCCTTTAGCGAAGAACATACTTCCTCTAAAACACAGTGAATTATTTATAACGATATAAGGCTTTGGGGTACAAACTGGGGATGGGTGGCTAACAACTGAAAAATACCACTAAATTTAAAAAATTCTTGAAAAATATGTAAAATTCACAAGGCACAGTGAAAACATTCTCTTTCTTTGGGGTTTTCTCTGAAGAAGGACTATGAAACTGCGTCCATCTGTATACAAGTTCAATTTTATGTTTGTAAAGGAAGAATCTATGCAGCTGAGGCTTATTGTAGGAAATACTCATTTGTATGTAAATATATGTAAATAAATAGGAGGCTGTATATTTTTGCAGTTGTTGACCCACACTGAAATAGGAGTCTCTAGTATCCTCATATAAAGAATAAATGTTCCATAGATATTAGTGGTTTTGTTTGGCAATTAGAAAAATCTTCATTCTCTCCCAGGTAATATAGTTCTCTCAGTATAAACTTGGAACATAAAACATTACTGACTTGTTTAGAAAAAGACATGTCTGAGAAATAGCTGCGTTGGTTTCTTATGCTGGTGTTAAGATCAATTATTTAAAAGGCAGTCCTATGAGCTACAAATAAGGAATTTTTAGACCCAAATCATTGTCATATAGAAACAGATATACCCCAAAAGACAAATTGTTTCTTTATAATGCTCTTTTGCTGTTAATATTGATACCACTGCATGGTATTTAGGAAAACAGAAGCTGGGGAGAAGAATGGGTTTTTTTTTGTTGTTCCCAAATTGAATTGCTGCATTTCCCAAACTTTGGGATCTTTGAGAAGGGAGAAAACCTGAATGTTAGCACAAATTTGAAGGAAAGAAAACAGAGAATCATTATTTTATCAAGCTTTGAAAGTCTTGCATGTTGCCTTTTATTTTCGTGTTGACGCCAACATGGACTGTGGTATGTAATTTTTTCCCCAAACACTTGAATCTTAGTCTTTGGTACATCATTCACTCTCGAGAGTCCTGTGTGCTCATCTGAGTCCCATACATGGAGCACACCACTGTTTTATTAATATAAAGACCCTATAAATGAATTTCAGATGGGTGATTTAAGAGAGGTCACAAGTCACAAAACCCTCCGATTCATAGTTAATCAAATAGAGCTGGGTTCTTTGCAGGGTGTGGTGTAAATAAAGAAATGTAAGAAGTTCTGTTCTATAACTGCTCTGTTAACATAATTTTTAAACATTAAAAATGTGAACTAAAAGTATTTACAAATCTTGTGTTCAATCTTTTTGGATGCGATGCTAAAATGGGGGCAATTGAGTGCTATATTCACTATATTCAGGTTTGCTGGAGAAAGGTTTATATACACTTAAGTTTCAGATCATGGAAGAGTCTACTTAAGTGCCCGAACTTTATATAAAGATGTGTATATATACATATATATGTATGTATGTGTGTTATCTATACTTAGGATAGAAATCTATCTTGTCTGAAACATACTCCCTATTTCTCTATTCTTCATAATCAAAGTAGTTTGAACTTAAGTTCATCTTTTTAACTTAAGTTCATCTTTGTGAGTATGAATTTCTGTCCTGTGTTATAGGAGGGAATCTAGTTTTCTTTTTAAAAAACTTTTACCAGACCACAAGATGGCCATAAGTCTGATATCCAAGTCCTTCTTATGAACAGAGTTAGTCAAGAAATAGCCTGGGCCCTGCATGCTGTGGCTGGAGGCCCACCTTGCCACCTTGATTCTCTCTGGGCTCCCCAGTTGATGGAGCCCATTCTGTGGGGCCATGTTGGCAACATGTGGAACTCAAGGTAGAAACTTGGGGCCCAGGAGTCTAAGTCGTGCAGTCCAGTCTAGCTTCATTAGGAATGAAGCTAATATTTTTATCCTCACAGGCCTCCTGTGTCTGTGTCTTAATTGATCAAAACCCCAAGGGTGAAGGGTGTCAGTGAGTTAATTATCACTTTCCAAACCAAGCAGTCGTAAAAGCTCCTATAATCAAAAGCCTATTGAGACTATGAGCAGATTTTGTTCTAAATCAGAGGGACCAGTCCTGCAGTGCCTGAGGTAGTTCTGACTTCTCCCCTCCGCTCTCTCTCCATGGGTGTGTGCTGATGCTGTTCTATTCTGCCCTATTTTTCACATAATTGTCGGGGTGTGGTTATTCTCCCTCTTTCCTATGGAATAAGCTATGGGCTTAATGATAACTTTGCAACTCAGAGGCCCTGTTTATTTACCATCTAGATTCATAGCTGTGTTCTGTTTGGTTAGGATTGTCTGCAAGGAGTGGAGGAGGCCCAAATAACTAGGCCAGTTTTTGCATATCAATTTTTAAAACTATTATTACTTTAAATTGCAGACTAATCCAAGTCGGTATTTGTTCTTAGGTCAGGTCAGTATAACATAAAAATAAACTGCTAAATTGTCAAAATTTTTTATAAGTTATAGTGCTTAAAAACAGATTTGTATTAGTATGGAAATAAATAGATTATAATAACACATAGATAGTGGTTCACACCTATAATCCTAGCACTCTGGGAGGCTGAGGCAGGAGGATCGCCTGAGCTCAGGAATTGGAGACTAGTCTGAGCAAGACAAGACTCTGTCTCTACTAAAAATAGAAAAATAGCCAGGCGTGGTGATCCATGCCTGAGGTCCCAGCTACTTGGGAGGCTGAGACTATAGAATTGCTTGAGTCCAAGAGTTTGAGGTGGCTGTGAGCCATGACATCACAGCACTTTACCCAGGTGACAGAGTGAGACTATGCCTCAAAAAAAAAATAAAAAGAAAGAAAGAAAGAAAGAAAAGAAAAAAGAGAAGAACACATAAATGGCCCAAATAATATCAGAAAGGCAGACTTTCAAATCAATGGGGAAAAATAAATGATGAAAAAATGGCTAGTTTTTGAAGAAAATAAAACTGGATCTTGATATTACCCTTTATGTCTAAATAAAAGGCAAATATATTTAAGACTTTAAAACAACACAAGGGTAAATATGTCTATTTTTTTACAAGGGTAAAACCATGATTCTCCTATAAAGTAATTGTGTCAACAATTATTATTTTAATAATGAGTTATTAATGAAGGAACAAGTAAAATGTTTTTTAAAAGAATGGTTCAAAGGAGAATTCAAAGAACACATATATACTTCAGCAATCAGGAATGCTGAAATGAATTTGCTAATAGATGCAAAACTGGCCTTCTCCACAGGGGAAATCAATTGCATCTCAACCACACAGAATTCATTTCCATCTCTGGACAATCATCATTTCTATCTCTATCAGTTTTGTACAATTCACAGGATTATCAAGTAGCTCAAAAAAAAAAAAAAGGCAGGACTTGTATAGAATCAGATAACCGAGAGGAACACTTAACATTCTATTGAAAGTGCACCTATCAATCCTTTCTGCAGTTTTCTGACAACTTCCCCCTTTGTAAGCATAAGAACCCCAAAGGTTACCCTTGGTCATAATAAAGACGTGATCATTAGGTTTGGCCTCTTTATTGGCACAGGTGAAGCAAGAGTGTTAATTAACCATATGGGCTCCCTTGAGTTTGCTTTGCAACTCTAGAGCTATGCAGTATAGAACTGGAGCCACAGAATTGCATTTTTAAAAGTCTCTATCACTTGTGAACTCAAAGCTAGGAAAGCAAGCCCAAGGAACTCTATCATATTTCACCTGCATTACCTACAAATTTGGGTGAATTCCTTTCTACATGCATTGCCCCAAATTTACTAAGGTTCTAGGCCTTCCCAGCAGTGTTCTTTCTTACCACCCAACTGTGGCTGTAGGTTGGAACCCTAGAAGGTTGGTAGGAAGCCAGGTCGTCTGGGTAGTAAGCCAGGTTTCATAGGAATTGGCTCCATAAACAAAATCGACCTTCGTTTCTTGGTACTGTTTGACATACCCATTAAGTGACCATCATTCCCAAATATGACATTCCAAGTAAGGCCAAGGCTACGCAACCACTTTTGTCATTCTGTACTGAGAAGGAAGAGACTCTTGTTGAAGCTATATAAGAAATTTCATTGACATGAAAAAGCCAGAGAACTCAGACCCAGTTTCTAAATTCAGGAGTGGGAGAGTGTTCAGTGAGAAGCAAGAAAAAATGTTTAGTTCCACTTTTAAAAGGCAGAGTCTACTGAATGATTGCAGACTAAAGATAGCTTAAGAAGAAAGAGAAATGGCTTCCTCATCTATCTAGAAAAGAGAGCATTAAAACAGCACCAACCACAACCACAGTAAACATTTTCTGTGCTTTGTTCTGATGAGCATTCTGCTTTCAGAAGATTGTCTGCTTCTGGATTAAGACGAGTTCCGTAAATCCACACTCCCTCCACAAGTCCAGACTGAATGTTGTCTAAGTAACATCAGCTCAGAAGTTTGTACACAAGAGGGTATTCTCTGAAATGCTGGCAGTTTTATGCACTTGGCAATAGTCTTTTTCCATGAGACTCTGGGGCTCTCTTTCTTTGCTAAAGAACCAGATTTTTGCCTCCAGTTATAGCAGAGCCTCAGGCAAATTTCAGGAAATAGAAACCTATTTGGTAATAATACCGGAAGGCTGCAGTTAATTTCCTATAGTAACCAGTAATTATCCATTACATCTTAGGTATCCTTCCAAGTAACCTTGAAGGGCTGTGTAGTATTCCACAGAACAGTCGCCCAGTTGTCTTTTTTTGCTTGTTTCTTTTTTTTTTTTTTTTTTTTTGAGACGGAGCCTCAAGCTATCCTCCTGGGTAGAGTGCCATGGCATCACATGCTCACAGCAACCTCCAGCTCCTGGGCTCAAGCGAGTCTCCTACCTCAGCCTCCCAAGTAGCTGGGACCCCAGGCGCCTGCCACAACGCCCGGCCATTTTTTGGTTGCAGTCATCATTGTTGTCTGGCGGGCCCAGGCTGGGGATTTGAACCCAACACCTTAGGTGTACGTGGCTGGCGCCTTAGCCGATTGAGCCACAGGCGCCGAGCCTTTTTGCTTGTTTCAAAGTCTATCACAATTATTCTGTTGTGAGTATGTGTATTTATATATATATATATATAATATCTAGGAGTGGGGAAGGCCTTTCTTGGCACAAAACAAAACAGCCACAAAAAAAAAAAAATGGATCAATATATATTTTTAAACTGTATGCAACATACAAAAATGTTCTAAAAAATCTGAAAATCCACATGAGGAGACAAAAGTAACATCTGTCAAGCACCTGTTACACTTGATGCAGCCACCTCTTGAGTTTGAGGTTCAGATTATTCAATGGGTCTCCCTGGCCAAATTACCCAATGCCCAGCACCTCCTTCTTTCCCACCTCAGTTGCGTCTGAGGCTGCCACATGGTGTCCCTGTTGAACAGCAGCAGAGAAGTTGTCACACCTGTGCCCCCGGAGCACTGTGCTTCACAGGTCTGCAGTTCTAGGGGGGCTGAGCCATCCAGGAAGGATGACTCCAATCCAAGCAGCACCCTGGTGGCTGTCACCTTCAGAGCTCAGATTTGCCACCTGCTGGCTCCCACTCCTTGCCCTCAGGGCTGTCTGCACAGGGAGGGTTTCCATTTATAGCTATGCCCTGTGTTAGACTCAACCCTCTCCCTTTCCCCCCACCCATGGGCCCTGAAACCTCTTATTGGCTCCATTCAGGTTCTACTCCTGATGCCCACCCCTTTGGAGCTTTTTGGACTGTTTCCTGCCACTTTCACAGCCATCTCAATCCACAAAAGGGGTTCTAAAAATAGTAAAACTCAAAAGGAAAAGAACTGGGGAAGAGGAAATATTTATCCTCCTGGGAGGCTTCCAATGCCTCCACAGATTTTCTTGATTCTCTCAATAGTCTTTGGTGTAGCACACCAAGAAGTATATGACTTGGAGCAGTCATGTTAAACACAGAAACATCCCCTTTTTTTTGAGACAGAGTCTCACTTTGTCACCATTGGTAGAGTGTTGAGATATCATAGCTCACAGCAACCTCAAACTCCTGGGTTCAAGTGATTCTCTTGCCTCAGCCTCCCAAGTAGCTAGGACTGCAGGGGCCCACCACAGAGCCCTGCTATTTTTAGAGATGGGGTCTCACTCTTGCTCAGGCTAGTCTCAAACTCCTGAGCTCAGGCAATCCACCTGCCTCAGCCTCCCAGAGTGCTGGGATTACAGGTGTGAGCCACTGCAGCCTGGCCTTCTTTTTTTTTTCTCCCAAGACAGAACCTCAAGCTGTAGCTCTGGGTAGAGTGCAGTGGCATCACAGCTCACAGCAACCTCCAACTCCTGGGCTCGATTCTCCTGCCTCCACCTCCCAAGTAGCTGGGACTATAGGTGCCTGCCACAACACCTGGCTATTTTTTGGTTGCAGCTGTCATTGTTGTTTGGCAGGCCTGGGCTGGATTCAAACCCACAAGCTCAGGTGTATGTGGCTGGCACCTTAGCTGCTTAAGCCACAGGCACCAAGCCAGAAATATTCTTGTACATCCTTCCCTTGCAGTGATTGTCTGCCTACTTTGCTCCTACTTAGAACTTAAGAGAGGTCTTTTGGTTTATTTTTTCTTGTTTAAAAGTAGCTAATGTCTTTACAAGATTTACCCGGAAGCTTCTTAAAGTTCTTCCCAAGCAGCTCTTGACTATATACTATAGACCTAATCTCCTTCATAAATCAAGAGCTTCTAAAAATCACTAAGAAAAAAAAATCCCAATTAAAAAAACAGGCTGCAGAAATATAAAAAGGAACTACCCAATAAAGGACTACAATAAACACTTAAAGAGATATCCAATCGAACAGTCTAACCCTTAATTAAATAAATGCAAATTAGAATATCTACCTGATATCCTTTTATCTCCCTTTTTATTCTAGCCAAGACTAAAGCAGTTGCTCTTACAGTTCTGGTTAAGAGGGTAAAAAACAGGAATTTTTCATAGGCAGTTGGTGGGAGTGTATCTGTTGCAACTTTTTTGGAGAGCAATTTGGCAGTATCTATTAATACTGTAAATGCTCTTAACTTTTGTCCCACCAATTCCATGTCTGTGAATTTTCCTAACTCACAGGAATGCATAAGAATATGTAAACAAATGGTAGAGGATCAGATTGTCTTATCTCTTCATCTTGATTCAGATTCCACTCTCTTTTCTTTTACTGTTTCTGTTGTTTCTGTTTCTCCACATTTCTTCTCTTTTCTTAATAAGCTCTTGAACAGTCCTTATGTCTACCCTCTCCACAATCATACCCAGTCCCCAGTTCCTGTTTTCTACATTCAAGCTCCCAGCTAGCTCAGCTCCCTACCACACATCAAAACTAGAGATAGGCTCGGCGCCTGTGGCTCAAGTGGCTAAGATGCCAGCCATGTACAACCAAGGTGGCGGGTTCAAATCCAGCCTGGGCCTGCCAAACAACAATGATGGCTGCAACCAAAAAAAATAGCCGGGCATTGTGGCAGGTGCCTGTAGTCCCTGCTACTTGGGAGGTGGAGGCAGGAGACTCACTTGAGTCCAGGAGTTGGAGGTTGCTGTGAGCTGTAATGCTATGGCACTCTACCCAGAGTGACAGCTTGAGGCTCTGTCTCAAAAAAAAAAAAAAAAAAACTAGAGATATTACTAGATCGTGTGGATCAGAAAACATCAATTGATAGATCCCTGCTCAACAATAGTTTAGTTCTTGATAGTAAGCTTCAAAATGGTAGATTTTATGAATTTTATCAATTTAGGACAGCTTTAAAAAATAATTATGTCAGAGCCCTCAGATCAATTAAATCATAATTTCTGGCCACATAGCCAAAAGTGTTTTAAAAATTATCCACAACTTAAGATGAAGAGAGGAAATAATATTAGACTGAGATACTATTCACCAGTTCCAGCCAATGATGATTTAATTATCGAAAGGAATGTACTTTTGTTTGCTATGTCATCTTTTAGCGACTAAGGCCTAGATTCTGTGATGTCACACATTACACGTTATTTGTTAAGTTACAGATTTTTTTTTCCTGGTAGAGATGTAAACAATTTCTGCCCAGTAGAAAAATAATCTTAAAGGTTTTATAACTAATTCAGTAATCTTCTGTCAGTCTAACATTCCTGTATGATTACAAAAACCCAGTTCCTCAAAATGCTCTTTGAACCAGTTTTTCCATCTTACATCAGATTGGGCGTGTGAGGCCTTTGGCTTATTGTTTTGATTAAGAAAACTATCCATAGGATGTGACATTCCTCTCTCTGTTGTGATTTTATACCTGTCATACGTACTGTCCCCCTGGTATGTTGTTATTATCTTTGATTTTCAGTTTCTTATTCATAATACAGATACTCTGGACACTTGGTACTTTTTTGATACATTCTTGATGGGAAATATATATCATATATGAAAACAAACATTGCAATTCTAAGTTTTAAAACTATCACACATGCCAATCAAAACATGTTCAGGATAAGTCCCTGAACACCAACTGGTGACTCTTTATTTAGTCAGGCCCATTAGAGCAAACTGGATCTGTAGGAACAGCTTGGCATTTGGAAATTGAGCGTGAGAGGAGGCATTATGTACTGCCCCTACCTTTTAGAAGGCTGCTTCTAGGTATACACCGTTTAGAAACAGGCCTTTCTGTCTGAAGAAGCAGCTTGCTTTAACTTTCCAAACATCAAAGTTTTATTTAGGTAAAAGTTTATTTTCCTGTGGAATCCTGATGGCTTGGAGCAGCGTGAAGGAATGAGATCTACTTTCCATTCATAGTTTTCAAAGACCCCTTTGACAGTCAAAAGATTCTTTATTCTTAGATTCCTTTAGAGATTTTCAGGGACACTCACTCTGTGATCCACCTCCCTGAGCGTTTAGCATCCCCTCCACCCCTGGCTTTGACCAGCGACTGGCAGGCATGGCGTGTAAGTGGCACAACCTTGCCCCTGCTTGGGGGGTGGGGGAACGGCGTGGAGAGGCACCTGAACCCACGGCCCCTGGGGAATAGACCCAGTCTCCTCTTGGCCTTTGTTTGCATCCTTCCTTGCTTAACTCTGTCCCTCCCCAGCCCCACTTACACATGAATTCTCTCAGGATTTGCTTCTGGAAACCCAACCAACCACACTAAATTTGTTTTAGCCCACCATAGCTATAGATTATACTCGAAATGATCATGGTCCCCCTTCTACTTCTGAGCTTTCTTCACACAATAAAATCCTGTGGGCCTTTCCCCCTTGCTCAAAATTGAACCCACACAAAAAACCTTTTGGAATAAAATGTCCCTATCAATCTTCCAAGGTTCTTTCTGTGAATGACGTCACCGTCTAACAAACTACAGGCCCAGCCCGCTGGTGCTGCATGGTCTGCTGGCCCCGCCGAGGAGGGATTCCCAGGCTGTTCCTAGGAATGCCATGTGGTTCGCCTTTCACACGTCTCTGAGGACTCTCCCTAGCCACATCCTCTTTTAAAATAATGCCCTCAGTATTTGCGTGTGCTGTGTGGAGTGGATGGCAAATGCTGTTACTAGCTTCAAATTTGAAATGGTCAACTAATTCATTCTTCAAGTAGTAGGTTAGTAGTCATGTCATGTGATTGATTGAAATACCCCCAGGGCTTCCCCTACCACTCAGGGAAAAACCTAAGGTTCTTCTCTTAGGATCTTCCCAGGATCTCTGCTTCCCCACCACACCCAACCCAGACTAGCCTCCTTTCTCCTTAAACACTCCAAGCCACACTGACCTCAGGGCCTTTGCACTTCCTCTGCTGTCCTGTTCTTCCCACAGTTATCCACATGGCATTTAGCCTTATTGCCCTCAGGTTTCTTCTCAAATGTCACCTAAGAGCCTCTCTGACTGTTCTATAATGAACTTCAACTGCCCGGCCTATCCCACTCAGCCCTCACTCCCTCAATGCTTTATCTTGCTTTATTTTTTAATCAGCCCTCATCTCCATCTGAAATGCTTCAGTGTGCTTTGTCTTCCTGCTTATGGTCTGTCCCTGTCTAGAATGTAAACTCCACGAAGGCAGGGTCCACATCTATCTTGTTCTCTGCAGTCTCCCCAGCACCTGGAACCGAGTGGGTAGTCAATAAATAGTCCTTGAATGAGGGAGCAAATAAATGAAGAAGTTTACACCACATCACTTTTCCTCTTTGAAGTGGAGTAATTAAAACCAGGACTCAACATCATGTTCCCAAATGTTTTTTTTCTCTCCCTCTCTAATTTTTTAACATAATTCTAAAAAGTTTTTATTTATAAGTGTCTTAAAAATTATGGGCTCCTTCTTGCACCTATAATATACATTACAGGTATATTATAATCCCACCTTCTGAGGTAGGACTGGCTTTGTTTTTAGAATATTAGATTGATTCTAAATATCAGAAATATGACTTTCAGCATGGAGATTCCAGACAGGATTCCAAAGTCAGACTGTTTGGATTCAAATCTGTTGGCTAGGCAACCTCAGACGCATTACTTGATCTGTGGTTTTGTCTTTGTAAGATGAAAGTAATGACAGAAACTTTCCACAAAATTGTTGAGGATTAAATAACTTAAAGCAACAGCAACAACTTATAGACGTATACATTATGTTGTAAATACGACATAAATTATCTGTTTTTTCCATTTAGCAATGGATCTCAGATATCCCTCCAAAACAGTATCTATAGATTAAACTCAGTCCATGAATACTTGCATAACATTCCCCGGTGTGGATCAGTCAAGGATATAATTTTTTTCAAACTTTACCTAGTGATAGACACACAGAATTTTTTTTTTTTTTCTGAGACAAAGTCTAACTGTGTTGCCCTCAGTAGAGTGCCATAGCATCACAGCTCACAGCAACTTCAAACTCTTGGACTTAAGAGATTCTCTTGCCTCAGGCTCCCAAGTTGCTGGGACTACAGGAGCCTGCCACAATGCCTGAATTTTTTTGTTGCAGTTGTCATTGTTGTTTAGCTGGCCTGGGCCAGGCCAGGCTTGAACCCACCAACCTTGGTATATGCAGCCAGTGCCCTACCAATTGAGCTACGGGCGCCACCAGACACACAGATTTTTTAATTTAATTTAATTTTTTTACATATACATGTTATTATTAGGTTTATACCTTTTGCCTTCACAGAATTAAAAAGGCTAAAAATTTAACAACAATGACAATTTTTTTTTTTTTTTTGAGACGGAGCCTCAAGCTATCCCCCTGGGTAGAGTGCCATGGCATCACAGCTCATAGCAACCTCCAACTCCTGGGCTCAAGTGAGTCCCCTGCCTCAGCCTCCCAAGTAGCTGGGACCACAGGCGCCCCCCACAATACCCGGCCATTTTTTGGTTGCAGTCATCATTGTTGTTTGGCGGGTCCGGGCTGGGGATTCGAACCCGCCACCTTAGGTGTATGTGGCTGGCGCCCTAGCCAATTGAGCCACAGGTGCAGAGCCATTGAGCCACAGGTGCCGAGCCAACAATGTTTAAGATAAGGACTAGAAACAAAAACCTCATAAAGAATGAATAAAGATAAATACATTCAGAAGATAAATACATGCAGACGATTGCTGCAACAAAGTATTAAGCAATAATAATAGTAATGGAAAGAAAGTAACATTCACATTGTCAAATAAGAGTATGACTATTATAGAATGCTTTGACTCTGAGGTTTAGTATACAGTCATCAATTAACTTATTATTTTCTTCCAAAGTCTCAAAAAATAGACAACTAATACTTATAAATAAGAATAAAAGATAATTAAAAAAAACCATGCCAAATCTTGTAGACAACAGAAAAAGAAGAAATACTTCAAAATCATTCTGCTTAATCTGGATACAGATTAAAAATTAAAATTGGAAAAAATATATTATTATAAAGGGGAAATTACAAACATAATTCACTTTTAAATGAGGATGCAGTATCCTGTATGACACGCAGATTTTTATACCAGGACACACAGTGCTACAATACCTACCCTTGACAGTAGGTGCTTGTAAATTGATACATTATTTCTCTAGGATAAAATCCCAGAAGTGGGATGGCTGGGCAGAAAGGTCTGTGTTTATTTAACTTTAATAAAATTACCAAATTACTTTTTTAAACTATTAGCAATTATCCACACACCCACAAATCATACATGCGTGTTTGTCCCTTTTTCTGCATCCTCACCAGAACTCTTGTACCCTTTCTAAAGTTTTGCCAAGCAATGGCAAAAATATGGAATCTTGGTTTTATTTATTTTCTTTAAAATTTTCAAACTATTAATAATGTCGATCATTCCTTCATACACTTACTGGCAATTTTTACTTCCTATCCCATGAGATGTCCAATCACACTCTTTGTTCATGGTTCAGGATTATCATTTTCTTATCAGTTTGTATAAGAGGGACCAGAGAACCCTTTTTGACATGTGTGGCAAAATATTTTTTCCCAGTCTAATGGGTTTGTTTTTGGACTTTGTTTTGGACTCTTTTATGTTTTAAGGTAGTCAAATTTACCTGTTTCTACTTTATGATTTTGGGGTTTTTTGTATTTCTAATTTTTATAAAGACATTCTAAGTCCCCAATCATAAAAACATCTCCCTAGAATTTCATATAATGAGTTTATTAGTTATAATAGTTAATATCTTCAATCTGAAGTATATTTGTATGTCAGGAAAGGGTGCAATTAGTATAGATGAACAGATAATTGAGTCAGCACCATTTATTATGTAAACCACTCTTTGCCCATTTATTTATTAAATTCTCAAGCACATTTTGATCTTTTTCTTGGATTTCTACTCTATCTTTCCTATCACTTTGTCTAGTCCTGTGCTAAAACTATCTGGATTACAGTCATTTTACGTTACATTTCACTAATTGGTAAGACAAGGCTCTCACAGCCTTCTTTAAAAACATTATTGGTGGGCGGTGCCTGTGGCTCAAAGGAGTAGGGCGCTGGCCCCATATTCCCTAGGTGGTGGGTTCAAACCTGGCCCTGGCCAAAAAAAAAAAAAAAATTATTGGCCACTTTTAGATATTTAAACTTCTGTCTTGATTCCAAGATAATTTTTCATAGATTTTTAAAGTCTATTGCGATTCAAGTAAGAATGAAAGTACCATAATCTTATTTATTAGGGAAGAATAGACATTTTTCTTATATTGAGTCTTCTCCCATCCATAACGGGGTATATCTCTCCATTTATATAGATCTTATTTTATATCTTTAAGAAATATTTTACCGCAGTGGCCTTGGGAAGGGCCATAATTTCCACCACACTATTGGTGATTCCTTCCGTGCAGCTTGGAGAAGGCTCAATAATCTCCAGCTCCACCATGACTGCTGATGAATCTCTGAGATTCTGATGAACAGACCTCATGCCCGCAATGCAGTGGGAAATGTCTTGGTCAGTGAGCTGCTGGGTACTCTGGCCCAGCTGCGGGAGGAGCAGCAGCTGTGTGTCCTGATCTTCAGAGGTGGAGTGAAGGGTATATTCTCTGAAGGTACAGACCCAAAGGGGCAGGGCAGATGAGTGAGGCAGAGGTGGCCGTCTTTGTCTGCTAATAGTCCTATTGGAAGAGATTGCAGCCTTCCCTGCACCCACCGTTGCTGCTATAGATGGGTTTGCTTTGGGTGGAGGCCTGAAGCCCACCTTGGCCTGCGACCTCGGAGTGGCAGCTTCTTTGGCTGGCAAGGGACCAGGGGCAGGTAAACTCACCTACAGCACCTACTTCCCCCTTCCACCTCCCCAATCCCACGCTATCCAGGGTCCTCCCCTGCTGTCCTCTTGTGCCCTGTGTTATGGGCTCTCTCCTTCCGTCCTAAGTCTGTCTGCTCCTGAGAAGTTTTACCTAACTCCCAAGCTGAGCCTTCTCTGGACTCCTAATTCCAACACAGATTCTTCACCCTGACCCCTCCACCTGGCAGGAGGGATTCAGAGGCAACCCGCTGCCTGGAGTGGCCCTAGTGAATGAGCTCATCTTCACCAGCTGAAGACTAAATGGATAGCAGGCCTGTGCACGGGGGCTGGTGAATCACGCTGGGGCCCAGAACCAGGAGGCTGATGCTGCTTACCACTGGGCACGAGCCCTGGCCCAAAAGATCCTGCCCCAGGTGTGGTGACAGCCACGGTCAGACCTGCGCTACGGGGAAGGCACAGTGTTCTCCAGAGCTGTATATCCATTCACCCAAAGATAAAAACTTAACCCTTTTTGGAGTTTTTCATCTATTCACCATTCAGTAAACAAAATTGAATCAAATTTTAATTTTTGATTAAAATGAAAATTGAAAATAGAATCAAATGGGCATGAATGCCCTCAGGTTAACACTATCCAAAAGACCTTCATGAGACATTTTGTTCCTCAGTGACACCAGCCACGTGTGGCTTCTGGCGACAGTATTATAACATAGCCTTAAACCATCCCAAAGGCTGAAAAACAAGATTCTAAGAGTAATACAGAACTTCTAGACCATCTTTCCTTTCCTACCATACTATCTGGTACAGAAATTCTTGAAATATATCATGCAGGACAGGAAGGAAAAAAGAAAAAGAAAGATTTTACAGTCTGATTAATTTAGGAGCTATACCTTCCTTTTTTATTGCTAAGAATTGTATAGTTTTTGTCACAATTATAAACTGACATCTCCCTTTCCAACTGATTTCTAGCACTCTCCAGACTCTTTATTGTGTCGTATAGAAGAAGCACCTCATTCCTTGCCTTGTCAAAATATCATTGACCTTTTTTTCTTTTAAAATTTGCCATTATTCTAGCTCCAAAAATGTACAGTAAGTTTAAAAAGCTATGTCTGCTTTATATCATGTGCTATATCTATAACACATGTGATTTGGCCCGGACAGAAAGTTTATCATCGTGTCTAGGTTTTACCTATGAACCAAAAAGGTATTTTACAAATATCTGCGAGAAGAAACCATAGGCAGGCAGGATTGGAAGTTGGACGTGGGATTACTTTGCATTCACACGTGTAGCTGAAAAGTCTGTTAAGTGACTGGTGCCTGCACCATTCGCTATGCTTATCGATCCTCCTTTCAGGAGTGTTTTCACAACCCAGTCCTCTGATTCAAAGAATAGTGGCCCCAGCGTGTGAGCAGGAAGGGAAGTAGAGAGATTCAGCATCAGGACGGGTTCCTGACCGAATCCACCCAGCTGCCAAGGCTGACGTGTAGTTGTGGGGAGGTGCAGGGCAGAATGCAGAGGGAAAGCCACATTGCCTTCCGCGCTGATGGCCATCTGTTACAGCTGCAGATTGCAGGGGGAAGGTGGCCAAGTTCCTCCTAGTGGCAAAGCTCTGGGACAGAAAGTCTAAAGCAATTCCTGGGTCAGGCTAACCATAAATGTCAGCCAAAAAACTTCTCTAAAGACGGAGGGGCACAGTCACCTGTACAGGACAGACCTCAGGGCAAGTCTTCAGTCCAGAGCACTCAGCAAGGTACCAGTTGGAACTAAGGGATTAAAAATGAGGCAAAAGGCCAATGCCACCAATGGAGGCAGCAAGCGGGCAGAGCAATGCCAGGATCTGATAACACTAATGGTGGTCTGAGCGTCACCCAGCACAAATGGCCACCAGTATACATCAGATCCTGCATCTGGCCTCTTAGTTCTTTGACCTCTGGACCTTCCACGACTTTGCCCTTTACCCCAGCTACTCACATTGTAATATCTAGATCAAGTCATCGCCAATGACTGCAGTTCTTCCCTAATTGCAGCTCCACGCACCCCATTTTCTGACCACCCCACTTCCTGTCTGTGCAGCTTACTCCCCCGTTACCTGAAGGCCACCCATCTTTCACTCTCACCAGATGGTGATTCCTTTGTATTCTCACTGTCCCTTATGCTCTGAAGTTCATTTTTACCTCTTGGCTCACCTTAAAGTCCATGGACGATCATTTTATAAGCAGCATACCTCATTTTATTATGCTTTGCCTTATCCTGCTTTTGCGTTTTTGAAAAATTGAAGATTTGTGGCAATCCTGCACCAAACAAGTCCACTGGTGGTGTTTTTCCAACAGCATAGGCTCAGTTCGTGTGTCTGTGTCTAATTTCAGTATTTCTCCTAGTATTTCACATTTTTTCATTTTGATTATATATGCTATGGTGATCTATAATTAGTAGTCTTTGATATTACTATTGTAATTGTTTGGGGGCACAAAAAATTGTACCTATATAAAACTACAAACTTAATAAACACGTGTGCGTGTGTGTATGTTCTGACTATGCCATGGACCACCCATTTACTTATTTCTCTTACTCCTCAGGTATCTCTATTCCTTGGGACACAACAATATTGAAATTAGGTCAGTTAATAGGTGTTCAAGTGAGAGGAAGAATCCTACATCTCTCATTTTAAATCAAAAGCTGAAAATGATTAACCTTAGCAAGGAAGCCTTGTCCAAAGTCAAGACAGACCAAAATTAGGCCTCTTGCACCAAAGAGTTAGCCAAGTTGTGAATGCAAAGGAAAAGTTCTTGAAGGAAATTAAAAGTGCTACTTCAGTGAACACAGGAGTGATAAGAAAGTGAAACAGCCTGATTGCTGATATGGAGAAGGTTAAAGTGGTCCACATAGAAGATCTAATCAGCCATGTCATTCCCTCAAGCCAAAGTCTAATCCACACGAAGATCTTAACTCTCTTCCATTCTGCGAAGGCTGAGATAAGTGAGGAAGCTACAGAGGAAAAATAGGAAGTCAGCTGACGTTGGTTCATGAAGTTCAAGGCAAGACACTGTCTCTGAAGCATAAAAGTATAAAGTGAAGCGGCAGGTGCTGATGGAGAAGTCACAGCAAGTTACCCAGAAGCTGAGATTATGGAGGAAGGCGGCTACCCTGAATAACAGATCTACAGTGCAGAAGTAGTAGCCCTGGCTCGGCACCTATAGCTCAACAGTTAAGGCTGAAGGGTTCAAACCTGGCCTGGGCCTGCCAAACCACAATGACAACTACAACAAAAAAATAGCTGGGCATTGTGGTAGGCACCTATAGTCCCAGCTACTCAGGAGGCTGAAGCAAGAGAATTGCTTAAGCCCAAGAGTCTGAGGTTGCCGTGAGCTGTGACACCATGGTACTCTACCTAGGGTGATATGGTGAGATTCTGTCTGAAGTAGCCCTATATTGGAAGAAGATGCCATCTAAGACCCTCATAACTAGAAAGAAGTCAATGCATAGTTTCAAAGCTTCAAAGGACAGGCTGGCTCTCTTGTTAGGGGGTAATACAGCTGGTGACTGTAAGTCGAAGCCAATCATCATTTATCATTCTGAAAATCCTAGGACCTCTAAGGAATATGCTAAATATACTCTGCCTGTGTTCTAGAAATGTAAAATTAAAGCCTGGATCCAGATCTGCTTGCAGGATGATTTGCTGAATATTTTAAACCCACTGTTGAGACCTACTGCTTAGACAAAAGAGTCCCTTCAGAATATTATTGCTTGTTGACAATACCCCTGATCACTGAAGAGCTCTGAGGTAGAAGTAAAGGAAATAAAGACTGTTTTAATGCCTATGGACACAGCATCCACTCTTCGGGCCCTGGATGAAGGGGTAATCTTGAATTTCAAGTCTTCTTATTTAAGAAATACATTTCATAAGGCTATAGCTTCCATAGATAGTAATTCCTTGGATAAATCTGTGTAAAGTAAATTGAAAATCTTCTAGAAAGGATTCATTATTCTAGAAGCCATAAAGAACATTTGTGGGGGCAGTGCTTGTGGCTCAATGAGTAGGGCACTGGCCCCATATACTGTGGGGGTGGCAAGTTCAAGCCCGGCCCCAGCCAAAACTGCAAAAAAAAAAGAACATTTGTGATTCATGGGAGAAGGTTAAAATATCAACATTAATAGGAGTTTGGAAAAAGTTGATTCCAGCCCTCCTGGACAACTTTGAGGAGTTCAAGACTTCCATGGAGGACAGCAAGAGAACTGGAATTAGAAGTGGATCTTGAAGATAAGACTGACTTGCTGTGATCTCATGATCAAACTTGAGTGGATAAGATGTTGCTTCATATGGATGAGTAAGGAAAGTGAGTTCCTGAGGTGGAGTCTACTTCTGGTGAAGATGCTGTGAACATTGTTGAAATGACATAGGACGTAGAATATTACACAAGCTTAGTTGATAAAGGAGTGGCAGGGTTTGAGAGGATCAAATCCAATTTTGAATGAAGTTCTGTGGGTAAAATGCTATCAAACAGCATAACATGCTACAGAGAAATCTTTTTTTTTTTTTTTGAGACAGAGCCTCAAGCTGTCCCCGTGGGTAGAGTGCTGTGGCATCACAGCTCACAGCAACCTCCAATTCCTAGGTTCAAGTGAGTCTCCTGCCTCCGCCTCCCAAGTAGCTGGGACTACAGGCACCTGCCACAATGCCCAGCTATTTTTTGATTGAGCCATCATTATTGTTTGGCGGGCCCAGGCTGGATTCGAACCCGCCACCTTAGGTGTATGTGTCTGGCGCCTTAGCCACTTGAGCCACAGGTGCCGCCAAGAAATCTTTTGTGAAAGAAGTCCATCAATGCAGCAAACTTCACTGCTGTGTTACTTTAAGAAATTGCCACAGCTACCCTAACCTTCAGCAACCATCACCCTCATGAGTCTGCAGGCATCATCATCAAGGCAAGACACTCCACTAGCAAAAGATTATGACTTCCTGAAGATAAAATATTATTATGAAGGTTCAGATAATAATATTTTTTAGCAATAAAATACTTTTAATTAAGGTATGCACATCAATTTTTAAGACTAAATGCTATTGCACACTTTTATACCTATTTGGAAAACAAAAAAATTGATATGACTCCCTTTAGTGCTGTGGTCAGGAACTGAGCCTGCAATATGCACTGGGTGTACCACACGGATTCACTCCCTTGCTTGTTTACTTAACTCCTTAGACCTTCTCTTATTTCATTATTCTCATTTAGCAGAAGCACAAATCTGGTCATACTGGAAATTCTCTGTTTGCTCCTCCAGATCCACCATCTCCCCTTCTCCACTCTGCTCTGTGCCCTAGCAGACTGTCTTTATAGATGCTTCAATGAGGCTTCCTTACTCTTTAGTTACCAGTTGGGTTCAGCCACTGAGAGACAGATGCAGGAGAGGGGAGGGCAGGAGAAAGAGAGGTGGGAGTATCAATCCCTTGTTCCTCCTAGTCAGGCTGCAATTTGGCAGTGGCTGAGTTTCTCTAAAGCCACAGCTCTGAACGAGACCTTCCTCCTACAGCTGTGTATGTCACAGCGTTCCAATACCTATACTTACCTCTTGCCCTTTTAGCCTTGGGGTGATAAGGCTCCCAGCTATTGTTACTTCTGGAGTACTTGACTATCTTTGTGGATTCCATTAACACTGACCATACCTTTGAAAATTGTCCCTTCTTGAGATTCTCTTCATTTAACTCCTCTCCTGGATTAAACCCAACTCTCAGCCACTTTTCACCTGTACCTATGTATCCAAATATGCACCAAATATCCAAATATCCAACCACCTGATAAAGTGCACTTCAAATTTATGACCAGGAACCACAACTGAGCCCCTAACACCTACAGGCAACGACACCATCTGTTTCAAATTCATTCATTCTCTTACTGTCTTCAACAACTATTTCACACCTTCCTCTTTCTTCTTAATCCCCAAAACTTCATCCGCATCATCACTCTCAACAGATGATTTCATTTCCTACTTCACTAAGAAAATTGAAGAAATCAGAAGAGAAACTACTTCCCCAGACTCGCACCATGTCTTCCAGCTACCAACCACCCTCATCTACCACATACTCAGTTTTCCTTCCTGTTAGCAAAAATAGATTATCTCTACTCTATAAGGCAGTCTCTGTACTTGTGGACTGTACTTGACCTAATCAATGACATTGCTTTAGCAATTTTCCTTTATTTCCTCCAGCATTGATCTTCTCGCCCTCTATATGTTGAATCATTCTCATTAGTCATGTAGGCATGTTACATTTCTCCCACTTAAAACCCACACTAATAAAAAACCTCTCTTAATCTCTTATTAGCTACATTCAATTTCTTTTCCTTTCCATTTGCAAGCAAGATTCCTAGAAAGAGTTGTCTCTATTAACTATCTTCCGCTACTTTCCTTCTATTCCACTTGAACCCATCCAATCAGCTTCAACCCCTAATAAATCCACTGAAATTGCATTTTTCAGGGTCACCAGTGATTCCTGTGCTGTTAACTATCATGGTCAAAGCTTAGACCTAGACCTATCAATAGCTTCTGGAGCTCTCGCTCATCCTGAATATTATCCCAACATACCAATTCTCTTGGTTTTCATCCTACCTCTTGGGTTGCTTCTTCTCCCTTTTGCTGTTTGCTTCTCTTAACTCATCCCTTTAGTGCCTGAGTCCTTTAACTTAAAGTCTAAGTTCTCCAGGACTCACACTGTGAACTTCTTTATCTATATCTTGATAACTTCAAGTAGTCTGATGCCTTGAAATAAAATTTATATGCTCATGATCCCTATAGGAAATCTCTTTTATCTCCAAATTCATATGCCCAAGTGCTTCCTCTTAAATGTCTGAAATTTGCAAAACAAACATCTTGATTTCTCCCTGTTCCCTAAACTTTCTCTACAGCCCTCCCTATCTCTTCTGATGTCAACACCAACTTTCTAGTAGCTTAGATAAAAAAAAAGTGTTGGACTTATTTTTTATTTTCCCCATCATAATCTCTTATTTTATTTCTTATTACCTCCTTGCTCAAATGGTTCCAGCTACACTGGTTTCTTGGCTGTTCTTTGAATATGCCAGGTATAACCCTGCCATAGAGTCTTTGTTCTATCCTTCTGGCTAGAATGTTCTTTCCACAAATAACCTCTAGCTAACTTCCTCCCATCCTTAAAATCCTTGCACAATTTTCACTTTCTCAATAAGACTTACCCCACCATTCTATGTAATAATGCAACTTGGACACGCATATGTGCACACACACACACACACATATCCCTGGCTCTATTTTCTCATAGAACTCACTGCTTTAGTCAAGGGTTCTCAAACTACAGCCTGCGGGCCATATGCAGTCCTCCTAGGACATTTATCTGGCCCACCGGGTGTTCTTGCTCCCGCTGCCTGTCCTGCTTAGCAGCCAACTTGTCCCAGGGCCCGTAGTCCAGCCCTCCAACAGTCTGAGGGACAGTGAACTGTCCCCCTCTTTAAAAAGTTTAAGGACCCCTGGCTTTAGTTATGTTTCAGTAAAACCTATAGCTGACCACATCCCTGCATTGACCAACTCCTTAAGTTGACCTAATTTTCATAGACTGGACATGCACCACATATACATATCAGTACCGTAGGCCCAGTTCCTTATGTTGACCACCTCTGTTTATTGACCAGGTTGTTACCATCCCTTAGGTGGTCAACTTATAGAGGTTCTACTGTATTATTGCCTATCTCCCTTATTGAAATATAAGCTCTACAAGGGGAGACATCTTTCATTGATATACCTCAGGTGTTTAGAACAGTGCCTGGCACATACAGATACTCAAGTGTTGTTGAATGAATGGAAAGTGATTTAAATGTTAAACCTGCTGGCTTGGGGGAAGAATATAAGTCTGTTCATTCCCTGTTTATCTCAGGCAAAAATGGGATCCAGAAGCAGGTCCCAACTTATAGAGTCTATCTTGATAGATCTGGACAGGAAAGGCTAGACAAGGTAGAGGTAAGCTCGGGAAAAGGAAAAAAAGGTCAGCACATCCTCTCAATCTTGAAGCAGTGTAAGGCTTAGCTGGAAGGACCCTGTTCAGGGCTGGTTGGAATTTGGAGAGTTCTATGAGGTCCAGATGTGGAGAAAGTAACAAAGACCAAAGATTTATTCATTGATGTGACTACAGAAAGCTTTTGCCAATGATGAAATAAGCATCTCAGTCTATATTTGTAGAAGATATTCAGGAGTACAGAAATTATAGATTGTGTGTGTACGTGTGCATATACAGCACTTTTTTCTACCTTTTCCTGGATGTATTTTATATAAGCTAGAAGGAATGAGACGACATGCAAGCCCTAGACCAAAGATGGGTGCCAAAGATTTTCGGTTCAGGCTTGTCTGCCCAGCTCTTTATAAA
Source organism: Galagoides demidoff (assembly GCA_963574575.1). Taxonomy (NCBI): domain Eukaryota; kingdom Metazoa; phylum Chordata; class Mammalia; order Primates; family Galagidae; genus Galagoides; species Galagoides demidoff. Next base: position 9,051 of record CAUYQV010090620.1, on the reverse strand, counting down.
ATCTTGCTTCCTAAGGAAAGCCAGCCTGCTGTCCTTGCATCCATGGACATTAATCTCTTCTACTGTAGCTCAGAGTTTTTCAAAGTATGGCCTGTGGATAACCCTAGTAAGAACAGTTGGGTATCTCTTTAAAAATGTAAATTCCTGCCTCCTCCTCAGACCTGTTAAATCATGGGGTAGGGCCAGGAATCTGCATACTCAGTAAGCTCTCCACATAATTCCTGGCACAGAGTTGGAGAACTACTGCTATAGAGGAAGGGACTTGTTTTGCCATACTTTAAGTTTGCCTGTGTTATTTCATCTTTTATTCTGTGCCTCCTCCTTTTTACTGCACTTTTTAAAAGCATAAAAAGAAGCCTTTGTTCTGAAATTAATCCATGTTTGAGATTGATTGGAAAACTACAGAGGAAATTTACTTGATTCATCAATTATGTGTCCTATTTATTCCACTTCACATACCTTCAGGTGGGGGATAAAAAGCATCCTTCCATATCCTGCCCAGGCACACAAATTGCCCTCGTCTCCTCATTAGGCTTTTGTTGGCCTTTTAAACTGTCTCGTCCCTAGCTCCAGACCAATAATCTCTTCTAATTTAAGGATTGCCTTCTAGAGAAAGTGAACAGTTTTGCATCAAACATAGGACCTCAGCAGAATTTGAAACAAAAATATCCCCTCCAAATATCAATTGGCCCAAGACTGGATTGTACGAGGCAGACCATTGTCTGTCAGGTCATGTGTTAGTTAAAACAGCATTGTCATAAACTGCAATCTGTGACTGCGCTTCCTGGGAAGACCACCCCATTAAGGTCATATATAAAGAAGTCCCCCCAACTTATTACTCAATTAATTTTGGCAAATAATTGGATGATCTTTAGATCTTCCAGTCTATTTCTAAAAGGGAAATGCAATAGAAGAAATTTAGCTAATAGAACTCCTATCATTTCCATTTCTCTCTAAAATAAAATTAATCATCTTTTATCAAAAGAGCTTTTATCATCGACACTAAAGAGAATTCAGCAGATACTGGGATAATTGCAAAAGACCTCTCCCTCCCTATTTTTTGAGATGGAGTCTCACTGTATTGCCCGGGCTAGAGTGTCATGGCCTCATCCTAGCTCACAGCAACTTCAAACTCCTCAGTTCAAGCAATCCTCCTGCCTCAGCCTCCTGAGTAGCTGATTTTTTCTACTGGAGATTTTGAAATGGGGATTTTGCTCTGCTCAGACTGGTTTTAAACTCCTAAACTCAAGCAATCCTCCCACCCCAGCATCCCAGAGGGCTAAGATTACTAGCATGAACCACCACACCCAGCCCCCCAGAAGACCCTTTATTTGATGTTGGGTTATTTTGCTTTCAAATGATATCTCAACTTCCCCTGATAACCAAGAAAAATTCCAAAACCCTTTAAGAGATTTAGGAAACTTTCCATATATCCTGTCTCTTCAGAACCCAGTTGCTTTTTGAAAGAATTTTCTTTATAATCACTTTAGAAGGGCATGCCAAAATGTCTGTCATTTTGGAATTTCTGTATTATTTTTTAGATTTCAATTCTCAAAATAATACTGTGAAAAACGTTTCCAATTTTCCCAACTTTGGTGGGATGGGAGGAGGAGATACTTTGTACATTTATGAAATCTAGGCTAGAACCTCATAATATCATTCACTACAGGGAGGAATTTGGTACAGAGGGCCATTTCATAGGGCGAGGAGGTGAAGGGAGGCTAACTGACAAAGAAGGCCGTCCCCATACACCATGTTCACATACACACCAGTGCTACAACACTGCCCCCTAGCAAGGCCTTATGTCAAATCTTCACATAAAATGGAAATAAGTTGGAGAACACATCTTATATCCTGCCCAAAGAGGCATGCCTATTAGTGAATTGACTTGGATTTCCCTTTTGGAGAGTAGTCCTTAGGTGGTTGGGGTGGGGCAAAGCTCCATTTGTTCAGGGTGGAGAAACCAACCTGTCAGTATGTCAGCCAGATGAAGCTTTAGGAAGGACTGTTTTTTTGAGAACTTTGGTGCCTCCCTAGTCAGCTGTATAAGCACTAATTCAAATTGGGAGCAATTTTGGAGTGCAAGTGTGTGTGTGTGTGTGTGTGTGTGTGTGTGTGTGTGTGTGTGTATTATGCCTGTTCTCTTCCAGGATTCCTCCTAAGGCCCAAAGACAAATGTCTTCTCTGGGGGAAGGAACATATAAGGAGATAGGAACATGACTTTGAACTCAGACTAACCTTGGTTGGAATCCTACCTCTGCTATTTAAAAGCCAAGCGACATTGCTCAGGTTTCCTTATTCCTTCTCAGTCTCCGTTTCCTAAACCATAAAATGGGAATACTAATAATGGCCATTCCATACCGCGGTTGTGAGAAATAGATTAGATTGGAGAGCACATTGTCAATTTCTCAGCACCGTTCTGTCACTTAGTGAGCTCCCAATAAAGGTCTCCTAATATAATTATGATAATCTGATCTGTGGACCCATGTTACATGTTTCCTTTGAGCTCGTGGAAGAAAGCAGTGAGAAAACTCTACTCAGCAAGTACAAGATCATTGTTTAGACCGTATCTGAGGCCAATATAAAAGCCAAAAGAATGTTGTGGTTAGCCTGCCCCAACCCTGGCTCTTCTGAATTCCCAAAGGGCCTACTCAAGGTAGAGCTGTCACAGAGAGTTTGTGCTTAAACCACTGGATAAAAGCCAAACACACTGCCTGCTCTAAAGAGGAGTTATTTTCACAAGGGTAATCGCCAGGGACTGATGCAGTCAAGAGTCACAAGAGGAAAGATTCTTATCAGGAAAATGTGCCCAGAGCAGAGTGTTGGCAGAGGACGGACAGCATTAGGCTGTGACAGCAGACTTTTGGGCCACTGAGCCACATAAGCAAGACAAGCCTGGTGAAAATTCACCAATAAAAATTAATGCTCAGTTTAAGAACACCAAGCCCCGAGAAGCATGATGAAAAGTCACATTGCTATGGGACAGCTGGTTCCTTCCTTCGGTGCCTCAGATCATTGCCAAATTCGATCTTTTCCCATAATAATATATTACCTCTATGAGTTTGCAGATTCCAGGGCAAGATAATATGAAAAGTACTAGATGCTTTGCAAATAGCCCCTTATCCATAACTAGAAATTACGTATGTTATAATTAGTGTACTACAACTGTGAGCTCCGACATGTCACTTGTTCTTCATGGTATTAGATGCTTGAGTAGTTTTATTTTATATGTTGAGCTGTCTTTGGCAGCTGCCCAGCAATACTTAGAGAGAAGCCAGACTTTGCCCACGCCCCCCTCCAGCCAACCCAGCCCTGTTTCCACATAGCCTGTTGAACAAGCTTGTTGAGCAATTAGGGGAGGAACATTGAAACCTTACATACCTTCTGTCAACTTTTTCTTAATTGGGCAATCAATTTGCATACTTCCAGAGCCTAACAAAAGAGAAATTCAGATGTAGCTTTCCAGGAGCTTGTTGTTAAGACCACTATTTAATATTGATCTGAGTTGTGGCTTCTTCGTTACGTAGACATAACACCCCAAAAAGATGGATCTACTTACTCTTCTTCCTATTTCACTGTTCTTGATTTTTCAGCAAGTGGAAGTTTAAAATCATCAGCTCAAAATTCAAAACACTCTTGATGTTTAAATACTATCCTTTTACTTATCTCAGGATCTTTTAGATCAATGATTTTTTTAAAAAAAATAGCCCTCTCAATGGCTACTCATATGATTATGATTGCACAAACACATCTTTTATTTGAAAGAATAGTGAACTGAAGTAAGACATAATTGGTGGCTTGTTCTGATCGAAGGTTTACATAGGTGTATTAAAATGGAGAACTTCTGTTCACTTGTGTATTTCCACATAGCAGATACTCTCCAAATATTGGGGCTGAATTTGCAGATTGAAAAGTTGCAGACTACTTCACAGACGGGGCACAGTGGTTCTCAAACATCCACGTATGCCAAGTGCTGGTCCAGGACCCAGTTTTCAATAGTCAGGAAAAAACGTGAAAATTAAAGACAGTGAGGTTGAATTTTTTTCATAAATTTTAAATTATTCTGTTTAAAGGGCTGAGCTTTTCCTAAGATTTTTGGCTTCTCTCTGTCTTCATTCTTCTTTTCTTTCTCTATTGTACTTGTTCGTGCAATCTAACTTTTGGGAACCACTGCTGGTATGTCTACAAATACAAGAGACTGAGAATTGGCTGAGCGTACTGTATTCATATTGTGCAGGCTACAGAAAAGCTGTCAGCTTAGTTCAATAACAATCCGGCTCAACCAGTTGAAAACAGTCCCAGATAGTGTCCAGTCTCTTACCTTTTTCCTGGTCTAATTAGGTCCTCTCCCTCCACTAATCCTGATCATCAGAAGCTAACTCCATTTTACAATGTGGAAAAGGCTGGGCTAAACGCTTTTATTCGAGCCCAAGAAAAGTGGGAGATTGCTGGGTAAACCATGCTGAGTCCTGCTCCTGAAAACAGAGGGAAATAAACACTCTGACATCTCTAAAAAAGAATAGTGATCACCCACATAAAAATCCATAGGCAGACAGAGCAGCATTTTGATTCAACTTGATGGTTTCACACTAATGAAGAAAATATTTTGGCAAAGAATTATTTTAACCAAAAAGGAAAATACAGAATTCCAGCTTTGCTAAGACCACCTAGCATAACCTAAGTGAAAACACATCGGAAGGAAGTCTCTCTAAGTGAGAGTAGTGCCTTGCAGTATTACTGCTACTCATTTGACCTCTTAATATGAAGCCCCAAAGTGAGCACGTGTAAGTAACTACAGCGCCTTTGGGAGGAAGTGGCTGGGAAACTTTATTCTCTAAGGAAAGGAAGAGCCTGAAAATCCTCTGAGGAAAGTGATCCTGGCAGGGATTCTGGCTGGGACGCCAGCCCATTTGGATTTCAGAGCTTTTGACGTGTTTATCGTTCTATCCAGTTTTTCATTGCTGAAAGATTTTAAAGAAGAAAAAAAGAAAGACAAAGTCCTCTCTTACAGAAGGTATTTTCAAATTCAGATTTTAGCTAACTTCAACTTCTTATACACAGAGGACAAAATACACATACAAGTGTCACTTTGATGAAGTTCTATGCAGGGATGTCCAACCTGTGGCCCGCGGGCCACAAGCTGATTTTATGAGGATGTTTTTGTTAATCTGTAGTGTCACAAAAAGTACGCATGCACCTTTCAGCTTTCTTCAATGTTCGTTTATTTAATGTGTGTCCCAAGACAACTCTTTCCCAATGCATGGCAGAGGAGCTGTCATGGAGAAAAGGTTGGACATCCCTTTTAGAGACAGGTTAATGTAATTTTAGATCCTATCTACTGGGTATATCAATGGGTATTCCTCATCCTCCATAACCATTTATCTACTCTGGATGATCAGTGATTCTTCTGGCTAGCTTTTATGCCATAAGAAAGCAGGTTTTTGGATATGACATGTATACATTCTTGGGTTTAGGAATTCCAAGGAACTGAGAGCAATGATTTTTTTAAAACAGACATCCAGGACCAGGCTGTGGAAATCTCCTCTTCCCCCAGCTTGATCGCCTCAGGCTTTTCTTATGTTCTCCTACAACTAAGGATCTATCTAGGCATTATTTAGTCTGATGAACAATGAATTTTTAGTAGTTCTTTGATGCTCACAGAGTACGTTCACTTTACCATTATAGAATTTCCTCATTACCAAAAATATGCAGCAGGTATTCCTACTATTCTCAACTCATTGCTGAGGAAATGAAAGTTCATAAACGTACCACAACACTTAGAAAAAGTGGCAGAACTGGAACTCAAAAATCAGTTTTTCTGATTTCACACCTGGTGTTTTAAATATCATTTTAAGCTAAAGAAATGAGCAGTGGGTCTAAGTTAGAGTTCTAAATTTTTTACTTAACTGTATTTTATTTTTCCCTCAAAATTTGAATTTCCTGAATTCGTACAACAGGGTTAAAAATGAAACAAAAACAAAACTGAGGGTAGCACAGGCCTCACCATCCAGTTCTACCCTCCTCTAGAGGAATGACAGCCAACAGCAGGAAGGGCAGTGGGCAAACCAAGCAGGGCTCTGGAAGATACAGGGAGACACAGAAATTCAAGAAAAGCAAGACAAAAGCAGAAGTTGTACTCGCTACAGGCTAGATGAGCCAACCTGCGCCTTGAGGCTGGAGAAAGACGGCAAGAAACCAAGAAGGGTGCCCTCTAGAGGTTGGAGACGCTACACCAGGAAAAGAGTTAAGTACCAGGACCAAGCTGAACTGGGGGCGTCACTTCTCTCATATAAACGGTGTTTAAACAGAGCGAACTTAGCCATTCTCAAATACAAAGATGAGCAAAAAGACTCTTCAAACGTGAAGAAAATGTATACCTTGAAACAAAGTTGAAAAACTCAGCAAACAAAATGTTTGTAGGGTCCTGGATCCTAGTAAGATGCAGTAGTAACTCACATCTGTAAGGGCAGCACTTTGAGATGTGGAGTCGGGAGGATCGCTCCAAGCCAGGAGTTTGAGAGGCCAGGGAGAGACCCTGTCTCTACAAAAAATAATGATGATAATAAAAATTAGCTGGTTGTGGTGATGTGCACCTGTAGTCCTAGCCACTGAGGAGGCTGGGGCAGGAGGACTGCTTGAGCCCAGGAATTGGAGGTTGCAATGAGCTGTAATGGAACCACTGCACTCCAGCCTAGGGACAGAGAGAGACCTTGTCTCTAAATCTAAATATAATAAATATATTATTCTATAATATAAATACAATAAACACACGTCAAGAGGAATGAGAGTTAAAAGAATTCACCAGGTTTTAGAATAGATATAAGAAATACCCCTAGAAAAGTGTAGGAGGATACTATAACTAAAACACTAATGGAACGTCATAGAAATTAAAAATTTGAAAATCAAAATAAAGAGATTTATTTGAGGGATAAATAGTAGAATGGACACTGACAAACAACATTTTGAGAATTCTCTCCAAATGAAGTGGAAGAGCACAGAAGAATAAAGAATATAAAAGAAAAGTTAAGCTCTCTTGTCCTGCTGGAAGAGAAGAGAAAGAAGGCTCCTGCTGTGCCCAGCTGAAGGTCTAGTGCCCGAAAAGCAAGTTTGCTGGGAAAATGCTTCAAAGGCAAGGAGGAAGTTTATGTATTCAAAAGCTAGGCACTGTCACAGGGAATATAGGCTGATGTGCAGACCTGAGATTCCAGTGGCCCAAATGCAAAGAAAACCCAAACTGCATTTGTCATAAGGGTCAGAGGTATCATTTTGGGAGCCCAGAGGATGGAAAGGTGTCCCAGCTTCTTCGCCTTTGCCAGATATTCAATGAAACCTTTGTTTGAAACCAATAAGGCTTCAGTTAACATGCTGGGGACTGTAGCACCACATGTTGTGTAGGGGTGCAGGAACCTGGAGTCAGTAAATGAAGTAATCTACAAGTGTGGTTATAGCAAAATCAGTAAGAGGTGAATTGCCTTGACGGATAACACTGATGACTCCATCTCTTGGTAAATATGGCATCATCTGCAAGGAGGATCTCATTCATGAGATCTTTACTGTTGGAAAGCACTTCAAAGAAGGAAACAAAACCAGTGGCCCTTCAGATATGTTCTCCCCAAGGCAGAATGAAGAAAAAGATCACCCACTTTGTAGACAGTAGAGATGTTGGCAACAGGAAAGACCAGATCGTGATTATTAGGATGAACTAAAGTCCCCACCATGATCATTTTTGTAATCTAGTTAATTAACAAACAGTGACTGCTTTCAAACGGAATACAGAAAAAAAAGAAAAAGTTAAGAGACATAAGGAATTGACTTGCAGATTCTTCAAAGTTGTTTAATAATAATTCTAGAAATAGGGATTCATTTTAAAGGACTTCTAGAAAAAAAAAATAAAAGAAAGGGCTTCTAAAAGAAAATGTAGATGAGGAAAAATTAAGGATATAGTAAAATAAAATTGCTCCAGGTAAGAAAATATCCTTCTTGTTATCCACTAAGTTCTGTGCAGGATAAGTTTAAAAGTATCCATCCTTGTAAAATTTTGTGGGGTTTTATTTTGAGACAGTCTCACTATGTCATCCTCAACAGAGTGCCATGGCATCACAGCTCACAGCGACCTCGAACTCTTGGGCTTAAGCAATTCTCTTGCCTCCCAAGTAGCTGGGAATACAGGTGCTCACCACAATGCCCAGCTATTTTTTTGTTGTAGATGCCATTGTTGTTTGGCAGGCCTGGGCAAAGTTCAAAGCTGCCAGCCCTGGTGTATGTGGCCAGCACCCTAGCTGCTGAGCTATAGGCACCGAGCCCCTTGTAAAATTTCTAAACAAAAAGAATAAGGATGGCATTCTATAGGTTTCTAGAAAGTAAACAACAGATGATCTACATAAGAACAAAGATCATGCTAATATCAGAATCTCTTATCAATAATACCAAAAGCAAGAAGAAATAGTAACATCTTCAAAGTTTTGAGAAAAAAAAAATTGATCTGAAAAATTCTATACCTAGGCAAACTATAACTCAAGTAAAAGCAAAGGTATATTTTTTCACAGATTTGTTCTGCGAAGTTTGAATTTGGTTGTGGGGCCACACTCAGGGATCTGGAAGACCACCTGTGGCTTTGAGACTGCGGGCTCCTCACCCCACCTTCCCTCTGTCCTAAAATTGAAAAATCTATGTTGAACCATCGTAATTCAGGGCCTGTCTGTATAGTTAAATCTTAATAATTGAAGTGGCTAGAGGAAAAGAGTATAAAAGAATAACCACTAGAAATGAACATCCCAGATGACCTTAGCAGAGAATGGCAGGAGAAACAGATGAAGTTGGTAAGTGAAAGTATGCAGAAGTTCACCTCATCGAAAGGTGGAGTTATATGCTGGATAATTCTAGACATAGAAAACTATGCTCATAGATTTATTTTTTTTTTATTATTTAGTTTTTATTTCATAATCATAAACTTAACTCTGCAATCCAGCTAGATGTGGAGAGGAATAAGGAAAATATGCAAACCAAAGAACTGCAGTGAGAGCAGAGATTACAGGATATTGCGAGCAAATG
>CAUYQV010090619.1:0-21864 GCA_963574575.1 Galagoides demidoff | reverse complement strand
CCTGTGGTCCCAGCTACTTGGGAGGCGGAGGCAGGAGACTCGCTTGAGCCCAGGAGTTGGAGGTTGCTATGAGCTGTGATGCCATGGCACTCTACCCAGGGGGATAGCTTGAGGCTCCGTCTCAAAAAAAAAAAAAATTGTCCAATGCTAAAATATCTTCATCTTGTTGTCGTTACCTATATTTTTCAAATTTTTCAAAATTCCACTGTTTTTCCATATCATAAGCAGCATGATTATTTAAATTTAAGTAACTCAATTCTTGTCATCTTCTTTCTACAAAATACAGTGAGCTTAATGCTATGCTTATTTTTTTCTGGCTAGCTCTTTTTTAGCTCCTCCAGGATGTTGTGCCTAATATTATTATCATTCTATTTGCAGTCTCAAATTCTTCCAATTCCCACGCCTGTTCTGAGTAAGACAATAAAGATCTCCTGAGCCCTAGCCTAGGACCCAGTGGAGTCTAGGAAGGTTTTTGTTGCTATTTCCCTGGAGTTTGCTGTATCACAATGAGTTCTGGGCCACAAGGAACTCTTATTTTGTCTTGCTAGTTACTTTCCCTGACCACATCCTGCTTAGCCTTTTCGTTTCCTATGAATGCTGTAGTAGACATACATGTTTTTTTCTCACTCAACATCCATGCTGTTTTTTCTGGAAACAGCATGAACAACATTCTGAAGAACCAACCATTTCTTTGGAAGAATCAAACCTTCACAGCTCATGCAGCTTTCTGGGGGCTTTTCCACCAGTCTAAGGAGGCTGTTATTCAAGGATTCTTCTCCATCACCTGCCAAAATGAAGGCAGATGGTTCAAGCTCAGCCAGGAAGAACCTCCCTGCTCTTGGAAGTTGACCTTGAAGTTGACACTGGGAGGAGATTTTCGACTTGTCCTTGCTCTCTGAATCCTTAGAATTGCCCTTGTTCCTGCCCATTCTGAGGTCTGGTTGTGTAATTTTTCCTTAGATTTGTGAGCCACTCAATTCTTAATTATTATTTTTTTGCTTAAGGGAGCTAGAATCTGATTCTGTTGCTTTCTATCAAGAACTCTCATAGAGATGTAGAAACTTGCTCTGAGTCCTCTCCTACTTGGCTGAGATTCTGATTCTCTTTCTGCCCAGCCTCCTGTGCCTATAGATCAGGGACTTATGAATGACCTTTATGATAGACAATGGATGGTATTATTAACTTGATTAATTAACCTAATTCACCTTACCTGGTGCTATGGTCTGAATGGGTCCTCCAAATTCATATGCTGGAAACTTAATTCTCAATTCATTCCTCATGAATGGATTGATGCTGCTATATAAAGGACGTGTAGGCCTGGGCCCACTCTCTCCTGTCATGTGAGAACACAATATTTCTCCATCCCCCATTTGCCCTTCCATCTTCTCCCATGGAAAGATGCAATAAGAAGGTCTTTACCCGTTACTAGCACCTTGATCCAAGACTTCCAGCCTCCAGAACTGTGAGAAATAAATCTCTGTTCTTATTAAATTGCCTAGCCTTGGTATTTTGTTATGGCCTCACCAATGAACTAAGACATCTGGTTAACATTCATCATCCATCTATCTGGTCACATCACCGTGGATACGGACCACCTGTCTGAGCCAAGACTGTGCTCTCCATGTCCATTCAGACAGTGTATGAGTGGAGGACTCGATGCCCTCCTGAGGACTAGGCACAGCCTCTTCCTGATTCCTTTTCCCCTCTGTTAGTTCTGTGTATGAGTTCCTAACATTCTTCAGACACAAGCTTTCACAACTTTACATTCTCATCACGTACTAGTTAAAACATGGGTTCTCAGTTTTGCTACCTGCTATGTGGCCTTGGGCAACTCTTAATTTCTCTTGAGTCTCAGTTTCCTCACTTATGACACAGGGGCTGTAATTATTCCTGCTTTACTTACCTTACAGGGAGGCTATAAGGATCAACTTAGATGATGGACATGACAGCTGCCTCATTTCCACGTTTCTCAGGGATCAGGATCTGTCTTTCATCTGCATTCTAAGAATATGATGGTGTACCTGGGTCACAGGAAATACAGTATATTGGTTGAATTAATCCACATTGGAAGGGAGTTGTTCCAAAGCTCAACTAGAACTGGGACTAATTCAGTGCTAGGCAAGAAAGACGAGCAAACCCAGAGCTTGTGGTCTGTTATTCCGTCGCCTTGTTTTTTGGCTCCTCTTTTACATCCTTTTATACTGGACTGAATTTTCACAACAGTGAAAACCTGGAATTTTTTTTTTCCTCCTTCAGTTGCTATTGAAACTGGAACTGCCTAAAGGAGCAGCTGAGCAATTCATCAGGCTCTGTGGCTCAGAAGGAGATGTGAGCTCTCCTTCTAAATGAGATTTCCAATGACACACAGGCTCCAGTGGGGATGTTAACAATTTCATGCTCACACATTACTGGCATTGTTCTAAGCTTGTGTTAAAGATTTGCTAAACCCAGCTGCCTCCCGCTGTGTGCATCAACTGCTTGGGCACATGGCCAGTCCCTCTGCACATTCTTTCTAGACCAGAAGGATTGCTGAGTATCCTTCACAAATTTTTCTAGGGTGAAATAACCCAGTAGATATGGGCATGTATCTTGGACTGAGGCAAAAACGGAAAAGATTTTGTTGTTGCTGTTAATGAAACATTTATTTTTTCACATTTTTTTCTGGATGTCCTGTTTTTATTGTTCTGCAGCAGAATGCCCAGCAGAGAACATAACCACTGTGCAAAACAAGAGCTAGTGGGTAAGTACAAACGGAAGATATGATTCTTTTTTAAATAAATGCTTCAAAGAACACTGGTCTTACAAGCTTCCCAGACTCTAGGTCTGAGTGGCCTGCAGTGATGTCAGGATTCCCTTCCCCCCAGTAATCAATCCATGTACCAGTGTCAACACGATCAGAAGCCCCTTTTCTAGAGCCTTCCCAGACCTCTGCAGACATGATCTGGCCAGGACAGACTGGAATTTTCCAAAGGTCATGAAAGATTCTACATGACTCTCCTGGTGCCCATGCCCCAGGCGTTCATCTGGGCTTAGATGAACGAGCACAGAACCAGCAAGAAAGTCAGCCCCTCTCTCCTCACCACGGCCCTGAGGACATTGGATCAAACACCCTTGAAGAAGCCTTTGCTTCCTTCATGTCTGAAGATCTTCCAGCAGCCCAGGATGACCCTGTACTTGACATCAGCTCCTTTGCACTGGGACTGCAGCATCACCCGCAGCTGCACAGTGTGGAAGGGATGGGAGACCACGCCGACCACTGCCATCACATTCTGGGCTGTCATCCAGCTCACCACAAGGTGCGTGCTCTCAGGGCTGGGGAGCATGCCTTTAAGTGGTGTCCTACATGCCAAAGGAGACCGCTGGGTAGATGGTAATGCCCTGCACGTTGAGGCCCCGGTGCAGGCCCCAGACTTGGTGATCTCCACCAGCCTCCCAGGCCCTTGAACTCCTGCTCTTTGCCAGCTTCCTGACATTGGCGGCCAGGCGGGTTGTGGAGAAATGCAGTGAGTACACAAAGATGAGGGAGGTAGCCCCACTGCCCCTCTGGAAGCCAGGTGGCCCACAAATATCTCCAGGACTATGTGGGCTTGTCCACAGCCCCCCATCCCTGGAATATCTGCTTGTACTTAATAGTCACCTACTACTCTCCCACCTAAGTTGGGGGCTTGGGTGGGGGAGTAGTGGGTGACGTTGGCCAGGTCACCCCTCCAGAAGGATAGCCTGCCCTTCTTCTTGGGAACATGCACAATGCAGTCCAGGATGCCCTTGGACTGCTTGTTGGTGGCGACCTGTTTGCTGGCATGTTGCACCTGCTACAGCAGTTTGGCCGCTTAACTCTTGCCACGGCTGTCTTGGAGATGGATGCAGCGATACTACTGGCCAGGAAGTCCTTGGCAAAGGAGATGGATGGCCTATTGCACGTCATTGTGGCAGCACGGCAACAGTCGAGAAGACAGTGGTGTAGAGAGTGGAGGGAGGGTGCCACTGGCTCAGTGCTACCAAAAGACAAATTTATTTTTATTGAGGTAAAATGTATGTATTATAGTCATAGATCTTAAGTATATGCTTAATTCTTTCAAATACATACCTCTAAGTAACCAAGTCAAGACATAGAACATTTCTTTTACCCCAGAAAGGTGTCCTCTGCTCCTCTCAATTCCTGTCCACCAAGTATGCAACAGTAGCTGGACTTCCCTCATCAAAGGAAGGGGTCCTCTGCCCTTCCTACCTACCATGATCTACCTACCTAGTCTCTCTCTCAGGGCCATTTGGTCTGTGTTCAGTTTTTGTCTATTTTGAATAAAGCTGCTGTAAAGATTCCTATAAAAGTCTTTTTATGGAGATATGTTTTAACCTAGGAGTAGAATTGCTGGGTCGTATGGTAGGTTTATGTTTAACTTTACAAGAAACTGTCAGACCTTTTTCCATAAGGCCGTACCATTTTATATTCTCATCGATGTATGAAGTTCCAATTGGTCTGCATCCTCACTTACACTGGTGCTTCACTGTAGTCATTTTAGTGGGAGTGACACAGTTGGTATCTCATAGCATCAGGGAAATTTTATTTATTTACTCGTTTATTTTTGAGAGAGTCTCACTCTGTTACCCTGGGTAGAGTGTTGTGGATATAGTGTGTCATCGTAGCTTACAGCAACCTCAATCTCTTGGGCTCACACGATCTTCTCCTTCAGCCTCCTGAGTAGCTGGGCTACAGAAGTTCACCACAACACCTGGCTAATTTTTTTTTCTATATTTAGTAGAGATGGGGTCTCGTTCTTGCTTAGGCTGGTCTTGAACTCCTAAGTCCAAGCAATCCACCTGCCTCATCCTCCCAGAGTGCTAGGATTACAGGAGTGAGCCACTGTGCCTGACTGGATGAGGAAAATTTTAATGGAATTTCTATACTTGCTACACACAATTCTAGGAAGGACAGGTAAGAGTAACAGGAGGATCCTACAATAATTAGGAATTCTGATACTGTAAACTTTTCCTTTCCCTGTCCCTTACCAAGTTCAGTTAACTCTTTCTTCACAGTATCCCCCAAATTTGGCCCTTTTGCACTTTAAAAGCTGTAACTATAGTTAATGCTCTTGCAGTTTCTGTTTTGGAATTGAATACCTGAATGTGGGCCCAACTTCAGCCTCTATTCCAGAAGAGAGAGGATCCTTGAAGACAAATCCTAGCAAGAAAGGTGCCTCTCTCTAAGCTGGGGATAGTAGTGAGCACCTGTAATCCTAGCTAGTCAGGAGGCTGAGGAAGGAGGATTGAGCCCAGTAGTTGGAGGTTATTGTAAGCTATGTTTGTGCCACTGCATACCAGCATTGGCAACAGAACAAGAATTTGTTTCCAAAAAAAAAGGAAGAATGAAAGAAAAGCTGGGTGCAGTGGCTTTCACCTTGGGAAGCCGAGGTGGGTGCACTTCCTGAGCTCACAGGTTTGAGTCCAGCCTGAGCCAGAGTGAGACCCCATCTCTAAAACATAGATAGGCATTGTGGTAGGCACCTGTAGTCCCAGCTATGTGGGTGGCTGAGGTAAGAGGATCACTTGAGCCCAAGAATTTGAGGTTGCTGTAAGCTCGGCACTCTACCAACGGTAACCAAGTAAGACTCTGTCTCAAAAAAAATAAGTGTCCTCCTCTTGCCTCCACCTCATCTCAGACCTCATTCAGAATTACAATTTTACCAGTGTGTGCAAATCATAGCAACAACATGACCATTCTATCATGTAATACAGAAGTCTCCTTGGGTAATGAAAACAATTCCCAGGAATCATAGAACTTAATGCAGCAATCATAAAGCTTCCCCAGGAGGGTGACTTGAAGGTTCTGAGGCTAAATGGCATCTCTCTGTAGATTCTTAGACTTTGATCTTCATCCATCAGTTTATGGGAGCTCTCCAGGGTGCTAGATTTGTGTCTGAAATAACCTCTGCATGCTGGAGACTAGTGTTTTGTGCCTACACCCAGGCACTGTCTTCATGTGTCTTGAACACTGTCCTTCTGATGCAAGCTTTTAATCCCAACCCCAGTCCACATGCTTGTGAATATCCTTAAGAAATCCTCTCTAATTTTACATTGGCTCAGCCACTTCTTCTGACCAAGCTACCGGAGTTCTCCAACTTAGAGTTTCTCAAATAAAACATCTGAGGACCTTGTTAAAAACAGATTCTGATTCTAGGTTTAGGGAGGGGACTAAGAATCTGATTTCCAACAAGCTCCCATGTGAATGTGCTGTTGCCAATCTAGGGACCACACTGAGTAGGAAGGCTCTAACTAATCTTCCCTCTTCTACTCTTGCCCTTCAACACTAGAGGGCTTTTAAAAGCACAGAACCGTTCAGTGATTTCTAGTTATGCTCAGAATAAAATATAGCTTCTTTATTGTGGCCAGAAAAGCTCTGCTGCATGAGCTGGCATCAATTTATCTTCCTTGCCTGACTGGATGGATCCTTCCCCTCATTCTCTACACTCCAACCCACTAGACTCTGGATTGCATTTACAGAAGAACACTTGGGGCTCTGTGCATGCTATTACCTCTGCTGGGAACTCCCTCTTTTCTTTAGAGCTGCCCCCTTGTAACTTTCAGGACTCAGCTTAAATGTTCCCTTCTTAGAAACACCCAACTAGAAGGTAAGCTCCATGGAGAAAGAAGCTTATTTGGTTCTCTGTGGTAGTCCCAGCATGAAGCACACACTTAATAAATATTTGATTAAGTATAAATAACACAAGCTCTATCCAAACTAGTCTTGGCTAACATGGTTTTTCACCAGCTTCAAATAGATAACTTGGGGCTTTCCGGCTGGTATTCCAATCGCTGATTATTGCATTCCAGAGCAATTGCCTGTAGCTTTCTAATTGCTTTGTCTCTAGGATTTCCTGCTTGCTAATCCATCTTACTCTTTACCATCAGTTAATGAACTGGAAGCACTGATTTTGTTATCTTATTCTGCTGTTATAAAAACAGTAATTCTCATTCCCCATTACTAGTGAATAGTGTCCAAGCTCATAACAGGATGTTGTAAATTGATGGAATTCATGGTCCCAACTAAAAACCTCACTATATCCATGCCCATTACAGTAAGATTTTTAAAGATCCCTCATCAAAAAGTGTAGTCTGTTTCTACATCCCTTGGATACAGGCCTGCTTTGTGGACCTGCTTTGGCCAACAGAATGCATTGAAATTGATATGGTGCCAGTTTCTAGCCTAAGACTCAAGAGGACTTACAACCTCCATTTTTTTTCCAGAACCCTCCCACACGAATGCAAGTCTGGACTAGCCTGCTGGAGAATAAGAGGCCACGAGGAGTGCCACCTCATTGCCCTAATTGATGCTAATCTTAGATCAGCCTTGTTTAGGGGAAGGACGAGGCCTATGACCACCTACATGTCTGGTGACTCACTGGACGAATTCCCAAAACTCAGAGGCAATTGTACTCATGGTTACAGTTTACTAAAGGACACATGGCAGGATCAACAAGGGAAAAAGATGCATCAGTCTGATGGAGTCCAGATGCAGGCTTCTGAAGTCTTTCCTCCAGTGCAAGAGGGGGATTGCACAGAATATGCTTCTTTTAGCAATGAAATTCAGTAATATGCGCACAATGTTTATGTCTAGGGAAGCTTTCTTGAGACTCAGAGTCCAATGTTTTTCTTGGAAACACAGGCAGAAGATGCCTGTGTAACCAGCCATAGTTATTGAAATTCCAGTTCAGTGTAAATTACATTGTTTGTCCAAACAGTCTAGACAAGGTGGTACGGTAGCTTTCCATGTCCCAAGTATGCCAAACATCCCTATCCATTAGTGGGTAGACCAAAAGACAGAATAGTGGCTCCCCAAAGATGTCTAAGTTACAATATCCCAAATTTGTTAATGTGACAAAATATGTCACAATAATATGTGACAAAAGGGACATTGCACATAGGATTAATGTTGAAGATCTTGAGATGGGACGATTTCTTGGATTATCCAGGGTGAGAGGCAACAAAAGGTGATAAAGGAGGCAGAGGTCAGAGAAAGGGAGAGAGATTTGAAAATGCTATGATGCTGGTTTTGAAGATAAAGAAAAAGGTCATGAACTAAGGAATGAGGATGCCTCTAGAAATTTGAAAACCAAAGAAATGAATTACTCTCACAAACCTCTAGAAGGAATATAGTCCTTCTGTCTCATTTTAGACTTCTGATCTCCAGATCTGTAAAATAATACATTCGTGTTATTTTAAGCCACTAAATTTATGGTAATTTGCTACATCAACAACAGAAACCTCACAGAATTACTAATATAGGAAATATTACAAAAACCAAGGTCCCAGATACCACCAAGGGTCAGCTTTGCAAGCAGGTCTTTTGAAAGAACAACATCAGACCTATGATATTAACTTTTTCCTGCACAAGCCTATAACCAGCCAATTGCCAAAGATGTGAAAGGGAGCAGTCAAGATCAGCAGAACTGTCTACCCAAACCACCATAGACTGCAAAACACAAGTAAGTAAGCCCAGTAAAGGTCAAAAGAATTTCAACATTGTGGGCAATAATATTATTGTTGTGGGAGATAATAAATGCTTATTGTTTTCAGCCACAGAGTTTTATCATGATTTTTTATGTAGTGATAGCTAATTAACACATGGAATTCAAAGCCTTCAAGTAGAAATGTATGCTCCCCATCCATATATCCTATCTTATCTCTTGTTCACAACTTTATTTGTGCTAATCTATTTAATGTCTTCCATACAACCCTTTTTCCTTCATATCACTTTATTCTCCTTCATGTCATTGCTGAGTCTGGAATTCCTTTTCCATCCACATCTTTGCCTACTATTTCAAAGTGTAATTAGCAAGCACTTGGCATGCACTTCTGTGTGCTTCTAAGCTTCTAAGTCTCGTCAACCAATACCATTTGGAATTTAGTTAGGATCATGTAGCGTGTTACTAGATTTAAACAGGCTTGTAAGTCATAGCCATCTGTAAGCTCTCAAAAGAACAAATACTTTAGAAAACACTTTCTTCTCAGATGAAAAACTAAAGTTGGTAAGAGATCTGCCAGAGTTTTTTTTTTTAATTATTATTATTAGTGAGAGGGAGGCTTATTGATTCTTTGAGTGCTTATGGAACTCTTATTTCTTCAGGAGCAAAGCTAAGCTGTCTCTCATTGGCATTCTCATTGGCACTTTCATTATTACACTGCCTTTATAAAGCTAAGAGTTCATCTGGCCCAGAGTTAGGGAGCTTGTAGTATTTTATTGCCATCTAAATATCAAATCTACCTACAAAGTCTTGAGACCAGCCAGTGTTCTGAGGTAAGAGCCACAAATCGTATTGACAATCACCAAATGGTGAGTCAGCAAATGGCTTTATTGGGTTGTAAAAAAGAAACACAATAACTAATATTTTAGAGTGTTTACTGTTTGCTAAGCCTTGGGCTCAGTCCTAGGCATTCGGAGGTAAATGATACAGAAATAGTCCTTAACCTTATGAAATATATACTACAGTGTAAAGACAACCACAGTTAAAATCTGGAGTAATTTCTCTAAGTCAGCAAAGAGATATAAAGGCATTTGAATATAAAAACAAATCTGACAATCACAATGTTATCTTAAGAATGTCTCAATATCCTTTGTATAATTTACTCAATTCTAATTTTTGTGTTAATATTCCATAATAATCTTAATAATCAACAAATATTTGTTGACTACTATGTATATTTTTAAAAAACTATGAAAAAGGTCAACATATCCCCTGCCCTCATGAACCATACATTCTATTTAAACATTAATAGCAATAAGAACAAAAGTGTGGTTCATATCGCATTAAATCAACTTAATTTGCATATTTTGCTAACACATCAAATGCGCTCTTAAAATTTTTGTTCTTTTCTGACCAAACTTTTTTCTATTGAGATATGTAGATTGGATGGACAGAGTTAGACTATGAATAAACAGCAAGAATACAAGAGATGGCCTTGGGACTTCTGGTGATTTTTTCAGTGGGCTCCCCAAGTATCTCATTTGTATGGCGAATGTTATTAAAAGAACACTGGACTTAAAATCACGAGTTCTAGTTTCCACTCGTGAAACAGCTGTGTGGTCTTGGACAAATCATTTAGCCTTCTGTCTTCTATAAAAATAGCAATTTTATGTCAGCTTCAAAGATCTTTAACTCTCTGATCTATTTTTCCCATACAGTTATTATTTATACTCTCTGTGTGGCTTCTGAAGGTTTGAATTTATTAGACATAACTGGATGTCTAGAGATAGAACTGTCCTAGAAGACTTGACATCTGGTACACTACCACTGCCTTTAGCAGTAAGAGCATGAAGTGGAAAAGAGCTTATCAAAGGAGGCTTCCTTCTATTTAGGCAAACAGGATTTGGGGCATTAGTTCCATAGGATTGGAGATTGTGAAAACCTGTTTTTACAACTGTTTCAGAAAGAACACTAGGCTTCAATTTCAGGATGTTAGCCCTGGGTAGAGCCAGGATGGTTGTGGCTTTTGTAATTCTGCCTACCCACAGACCCATGGACTCAAAATAGTGAATGAATTTGCCTTTTAAATTTTTTTCTGTTACAGAGCATGAATGATTTCTGCCTTAGTGGGCGAGGAACCTCTGGGAATGCAGACTTTAACTTAGTCTCCTTCGAAGCCACCAGCGGCAGGGTAGGGAGATTTTTTTGGGGGGAGAGGGGCTTAAAGTTATAAAGAATAATCAAATCAAATAAAAAGAAAAAAACATTATTACTAAAATCCCCCTAGCATATATTGGTGCTTTAAGAATTTCAGGGTAAGGCTGGGCATGGTGGCTCATGCCTATAATCCTAGCACTCTGGGAGGCTGGGATGGGTGGATTGTTTGAATTCAGGAGTTCAAGACCAGCCTGAGCAAGTACAAGACCCCATCTTTAAAAATAGCCGGATGTTGTTGTAGCCTGTAGTCCCAGCTACTCGGGAGGCTGAGGCAAGAGGATCTCTTAAGCCCAAGAGTTTGAGGTTGCTGTGAGCTATGACACCACAGTACTCTACCAAGGGTGACAAAGTGAGACTCTGCCTCCAAAAAAACCCAATTTCACGATAGTATGGGAGATGAGCCCATCCCATTGTTTCTCACAACACAATCTTGCACATGAAATCCCTTTCAGCACTGAATTGATGGCTCACTCCTTAAACCCTGGGTGAAGGGTGATGACATGGGCAGATAAATATTCCTGAGGCTATCTGGGGCATTGCATTTATACAAAGCCACTAATGCATTAAAAGGCAGAGAACCTGGGTAATAGAGTGAACACTAAACTGCAAGCTGCTACCTGGCTATAGAGAAACCTCCCACTTGACTGAATGGGAAGGTTTCCCCCTGCAGAGATCTCATTCCTTCTGCCCTCCCCCATTCATCATGGCCTCCTTGTTTACACAGTCTTACAAATGGTACAACTTGGTTGTCTATTGTTGAATATTCCTTCTTTGCATCTTCACGGTAAATATTTAATTACAGTGTGAAATGATTCTGGAGTCTTCTGGTATCTGTCAATGTTTGCTCAGGAAATACACATACTTTTTGATATTATCTTGAGTAAAACTCAATGTCAAGGTGAATTTGCTCTGTGCAAAGCATTTATACAGGAAGGACACCAAAGTGGTGAGATCTGGATGCCTACACTCTAGAGTGAGAGGGCCCAGGTGTGCACGATAGCCCACCTATCTGCCGTTTTCTCAAATTAACCTTGAAGCCTATGTTTTTCTCATCTCTAAAGGGGGAACTGTAATTCTACTTATCTCATAGTTTTTTTATTAAGATTGAATGAGCTAATGCACATGAAGTTCTTAGCCCACCTTCAGAGACTGGGGGGGGGGGCATGTAGTTTACTAGTGTAGGCATACTCTTTACTCCCAGGTCCTGGCAGGAGCCTGACAGCAATTCAAACTGGGTACTCTGGGGAGGGTTTAATAAAGAGTCTGTAGGTGTTTATAAAGGTGTGGGCAAAATGTAAGGTTTAAGGATTAGGACCATGGATATTGCAGTACTGTGAGCTGCTGACAGCATAGTTGCTAAAGAGGTGAAGCAAGGGAGCAAGTCACAGAACCCAGATGTAGAGAAATGGGAGCTGTTTGGAGAGGTTGTCCCCCAAGGAGCTGTGGCCTTCTGGAAGGCTGTGAGAACTAAATACCCTAGGGAATAACTCTCCTCCTCCCCTCTCTTCCTTCCTTCCTTCCCTTGATTCCTGCCAGAAGCTGCCTCCAGCTGAACCCAACTACAAGTAAATCTATTTTTACAGTCTATGTGGGTCAACCTGCTGGGGTTCAGTGGAACAGGAGAGGCCAGCAGAAACCACCTAGTAGAGCAGGTATTAAAGCCGCACCTGTTCCTACCAACTGCAGAGACAACTAGTCCAAGTTAGAGAGAAGTCTGAAGTACAGACTAAGCAGCAGAAAGTGGCCTCTGTTTTAAGTGCTAACAGCATGCAAAACAGGGGAGTTCCCTGGGGGCTCCCCTCGATAAGTGAATAAGAACCACTTCTAGTTAGGACTTTAGTTACATGTAAATAGTACTTTTAAATATAGTGAGAGTTTGAAACCTATTAGTTTATACTTTCTTTTTCATATTATTTATTCAGCAAACACAAAGATAATACAGTAGCAAAATTTACTCAGGACACTTCTGAATTCATTATAATTTTTTTTTTTTTTCTCAGACCAAGTCTCATTTTATCACCCAGGTTAGAGTGCCAAGGTGTCAGCCTAGCTCCCAGCAACCTCAAATTCCTGGGTTCTGGTGATCCTTCTGCCTCAGGTTCTCCAGTAGCTGGGACTACAGTTGCCCACCACAATGCCCAGCTAAGTTTTCTGTTTTTAGTAGAGATGGGGTCTCACTGTTTCTCCAGTTGGTCTCGAACTCCTGAGCTCAAGGGATACTCTCACCTCAGCTTCCCAGAG
Organism: Galagoides demidoff; assembly: GCA_963574575.1. Taxonomy (NCBI): domain Eukaryota; kingdom Metazoa; phylum Chordata; class Mammalia; order Primates; family Galagidae; genus Galagoides; species Galagoides demidoff. Next base: position 8,947 of record CAUYQV010090619.1, on the reverse strand, counting down.
TGCTAGGATTACAGGTGTGAGTAATCATGCCCGACCTCATCATAATTCTTGAGCCGTTGAGTCCTAATGAATAAAAATTCTTTTCTTATACACTCCAAGGATTCTATCAAATGATTCTGTGACATTCAAATTTAGAATTTGTACTACTTTGCAAGGGCTGCCATAACAAATTACTATACACTGGGTGATTCAAACCAGCAGTCTCCAATCTTTTCAGCAGTATGTGGCACTGCGACTGGTTTCATGGAAGACAATCTTTCTGGGTCTGAGGAGGGATCAATAGAAAGTGGCTATAAATACAGATGAAGTATTGCTTACTCACCTGCCCCTCATCTCCTGCTGTGCGGCCTGGTTCTTAGGTTCCCAACAGGCCTGGGGGTTGGGAACAGCAGATTTAAATGACAGAATCAGAAATTTATTCTCTCATTGTTCTGGAGGGTGAAAGCCCATAATTAAGATATCAGCAGGGGAGTCGCCCATAGCTCAGTGGGTAGGGTGCTGCCACATACACCCAGGCTGGTGGGTTCAAACATGACCTGGGCCAGCTAAACAGCAACAACAACTGCAACAAAAGAAATAGCCAGGCGTTGTGGTGGTCACCTGTAGGCTCAGCTACTTGGGAGGCTGAGGCAAGAGAATCACTTAAGCCCAAGAGTTTGAGGTTGCTATGAGCTGTGACACCATGGCAGTCTACCAAGGGGGACATAGTGAGACTCTGTTTCAAAAAAAAAAAAAAGATCTCAGCAGGGCCATCGTCTCTCTGAAGGCACTGAGAAGGCTCTGTCCTAGATCTCTCTCCTAGCTTCTGGTAGTTCCTTAGCTCATGGCAGCCGAATCTCAGTCTTCACATGGAGTTCACTCTGTATGTGTCTGTCTCTGCATCCAAATTTCCCTTTTTGATTAGGACACCTGTCATATTTGATTAGAACCCACCCTAATGACCTAGTTTTAACGAGATTACTTCTGAAAAGATGCACACTGCGATGAAAGTCATACTGAGGCACTGGAGGTCAGGACCCCAACATATCTTTTGGGAGAAGGACACAATCCAACCTAGAGCAGGATTCTTTAGACCACTATTTTCTCTTGGGGCAGGCAATAAGAGCTGTCTATAAAGCCATCACTCTGTGTTCTGCTTACACACACACACACACACGTGCATCTACCTGTGTGGAATGTTAGGCTGTAGCAGGGGGTAGCTTCATGAGACTGAGACATTGGGCCCCAAGTGGAATGATGCCATTATATTCTTTAAGAAACAAAGAACAATGGAAAGACTAATGTAAATCAGGCAGCTTAAGGGAATTCAGGGTTGCGCTTGAGCAAACCACCAGATAATACAGTAGCAGCAGGAAATGGAGCTCCTTAGGAACTTACTGAATAGCTTTCCCTCCTAGGAGCTCTCAGAGGCAGCTTTTTCCCAGCGTAGCCTTCAAGCACCCTCTGTAGACTGTCTGGGGTCTACAGACATAAGCAAAAAACATCTTAGACTGTTTCAACTCCAAAACGTCTTTTTTTTTTGGACAGAGTTGTAAGCTGTCACCCTGCGTAGAGTTCCATAGCATCATAGCTCACAGCAACCTCCAACCCAGGCTCAAGTGATCCTCTTGCCTCAGTTTTTCTCTGTTTAGTAGAGACAGGGTCTCGCTTTTTGCTCAGACTGGTCTCGAACTCATGAGCTCAAGCAATCCACCGGCCTTGGCCTCCCAGAGAACTAGGATTATAGGCATGAGCCACTGCACCCGGCCCCAAAACATCTTGAACATGGTTATCCTGTCATTTCCTCACCAGCCTCTTGCCCTTACAGTCCCTGCTTAAAGACAAAAGGCAACTCATGTTGCCTCCCCCTCCTTGCCTCCTCTTTCCTCCTGCACCCCCCTCACCAGCATCCATTCCCTTTCTTATATTCTTGTACCTTTACTGTTAAGGACCCCATTGAGTTCTCCCAGGATTTTGTCCTTGGCCCATCCACTTTTCTCCTTTTGTATACTCTGATAACCTCATTTTGTGCCATAGTTTCAGCCACTGCTTATGTCCAATTTCTCCAAGGAGGTATTAGTCAGAGCTCAGCATTCTTTCTCTATTTAGCAACTTGAATGTTTTTGTCTCTTCCACTAAACAAAAGGATTACAAAAGCATCTGTCATTTGTGTCTTGTTTGTCATTGTATTTCCTGGTGTCTTAGAATGAGTGGCATATGACTGTCACTCAATAAATATTTACTGACTTGTGTAGGACTGAATGACTTCAAAATGTTTATCTTGACTATCCCTCCTAAGCTTCAGACTCCTACACACACCTGCCATTTCTTGTTCCATAGATGTCCCCAGGTATCCTAAATTCACCTCCCACACTGGAAGCCTGAGAATCTATTCTTTACTCTTCTCTCTCACCCTTCATATCTAATGAATCAGAAGTTCCTTCCAAATCTATCTCCTGAATCTTTCTCAAGTTCATCCTCTCTCCAGTCCATACCCCTGATTGGAATATCAACTCCATGAGGACAGGGATGTTTATCTGTTTTGTTGACTGCAGTAACCCCAGTGCCTAAAATAGAGCTGCCACATAATAGATGCTCAGAAAAGGTGTGTTGAGAATGACTCCTCCTAATACCCTATTTCAGGCATGCACTCTTGGTTTCAGTTATCTGTGCAACATAACGAGATTCCCCCAAACTTAGCAGTAGATTAAAATGCCAATTTATTATTTCTGATGACTGGCTCTAGGGGTGTTTTTGCCTAGTCTCACTTGTATGGTTGCAATCAGAGAACTCCTGGAGAGCTAGCTGACTGGGGTGTCTCAGATCTCTTCCATGTTACCTCTCATTATCATAACTTCTTCACAGTAAGGTGGTTTCAGAGTTCCAAGAGGTAGAATGTGGAAGGTACATGGCCTCTTATGGCCTCGTTATGGAAGTTACGTAAAGTCGTATCTACTGCATTCTACTGTTAAAATCATGTCACAAGGCTAGAGAAGATTCAAAAGTGTGCAGAAATAGACTGAACCTCTAGCTGGGCATCGTGGCAGGCACCTGTAGTCCCAGCTACTCGGGAGGCAGAGGCAAGAGAATCACCTAAGCCCAAGAGCAGGAGGTTGCTGTGAGCTGTGATGCCACAGCACTCTACCAAGGGCGATAAAGTGAGACTCTATCTCTAAAAAACAAAAAAATAAAAAGGAAAAGAAAAAGAAATAGACTGAACCTCTTGAAAGGTGGAGTGGCAATGTCACATGGTGCTGTGACTTGACTGTATGTGGCCCTCCAAAATTCATATGCTGAACCCTAATCACTAAGGCGATGGTATTAGAAGGTGAAGCCTCTGGAAGGTGATAGGGTCAGGAGGGCTGATATTCCCTGGATAGGATTAGTGCCCTTCTAAAAGGGCTTGATGGGTGGATGTACCTCTTTTGCCCTCCCACTCTTTTTTCATGTGAGGACAGAGCATTCAACCTTTTTGCCCTTTTGCCCCTTCTGCCATGTGCGGACACAGCAAGAAGACACTCGGAGACAATAAATGCTGGCACCTTGATCTTGGACTTTCTAGCCTCCAGAACCTGGAGAAATGAATTTTTGTTTTTTATAAATTATCCAGTCTTAGGTATTTTATTATAGCAGACACATAATGAAAAGGTATAAACACAGGAAGGCATGGTTCACTGGGAGCCATTATGATAATGCTTGACCACACCCTCTCTTTCCCAGGTTACTGCAGCAGCCTCTCACTGCTGAGCCTGTGCACACTTCAGATCTGTTTCCCATAACTGCCAGGATGATCTTCTTGAAGCGAATCTGGCCCTGCTTCCATGTGCCATCCTTTGGATAACAAAGGATTAGTTATAATTACAGCTGCATCTCCCTTTCACTGACAGTATTTTGGTGCAATGCAGAAAGAGGTCCATAGACACATGCATACACTGGCTGGCTCAATGATGCCCCAGAAGGGCATGGGACCCTTGACCCATCTGTGGTAGCACGGAGACGCTCCCTACTGAGTGTAGACCCAGTAGCCTGCACTTGTTACAAGTTGGCCATCTCCCCATTTTGCCTATGAACTGAGGTCTGGCAGAGGCAAATGTAAAACTAAATAGAAGATACAGAAACAAAAGGTCGATGGTTTGGAAAAGGAGAAACTTGGTAAAGAGAAGGCAAGGTAAGAAACCAAGTATTTTTCTCACTCCTTCAGTTCTCTTTCAGTAACCAAGACTCAAAATATGAAGCTGGAAATTATGGAGACTATGCATGTTCTTTTTCTTTCCATTATTTTTTAATTTCAATATATGGATTTTAAATGTTTGAAAGATATGGCAGGAATTGCAAATGCTTTTGCTAACAAGCTTCATAGAGCTAAGCTGCCATCATTAGCATCTGGGACAAATACTTCCCATGTACTCACCACATGTTCCTTTGGAACGTTTCCTGGTTTTGTTTCTACACATGCAGTGTCCCCAGGGCATCCTACAGGAGATGATATAGAGAACCTCAAGATGGCAGGAATGTGGTGATGGCCTAAGGTGCACAAAATGCCTCTGTGCTCATTCCATTTGCCCTATATATGGCAAAAGGCTGTGGGATTGAGGTGGAATGGCAGAGAGCTCAAATAACAGGAAGAGTTCTGTAGTAAGTTGCAAAAGTGGGATTTGGCTCAAAATGCACCTTCTCTTCCCTTCAGTCATGGGGTCTGGCATCAGTGGTGCCATTTGAGTTTATCTTTCTGAACTAGAAGCTCATAGATGACAGAGGGAAGAGTATTAGCAGCTTAAAGTATTAGATATAAACATAGGACAGTGAGAAACCCAGAAAGAGGCAGGGCATAGTGGCTTATGCCTGTAATCCTAGCATTTTAGGAGGTCCAGGTGGGAAGATCACTTCAGCCCAGGAGTTCAAGACCTGAGCAACATAGCAAGAAAAAAATATAAAAATTAGCTGAGGGTGGTGGTACACACCTGTAGTCCCAGTTACTTGGGAGGCTGAGGCAGGAGGAGTTTGAGGTTGCAGTGAGCTACGATGATGCCAATGCACTCTAACCCAGGCAACAAAGCAAGACCTTGTGAAGGAGAAAGAGAAGGAGAAGAAAACTATAAAAGAAGTGCACTGAGACAACTGGGATGGGGCCCCTGGAGGCAGGTATCATACACGTTTGAAGCCTACTCCCCTACCTACCTGGCCAAGTGGTGGGAGCTAGCAGACCCGTATGGTGGCCACCAAGACAGACAACAACCCCAGGGCTTTGCGAGTCTGAGACTTTGGAACTTGAAGGTACTAGATAAGCATCCTGGCTACAAATAATAGAACTGGAGCAGAAGCCTCAGAAACACCCACCACGTGATTTTGCCTTTGCCTCTGCTTGTAATTTGAACTTGAGATAGAATTTAAGGAAGAGAGTATACCAGTTCACCCCCCTCCCAGTAGGGCAAGAATAAATTTCTTTTTTTTTTTTTTTGAGACAGAGCCTCAAGCTGTCACCCTAGGTGAGTGCTGTGGCATCACAGCTCACAGCAACCTCCAACTCCAGGGTTTATGCAATTCTCTTGCCTCAGCCTCCCAAATAGCTGGGACTACAGACACCCACCACAAAGCCTGGCTATTTTTTGGTTGCAGCCGTCATTGTTGTTTGGCAGGCCCAGGCTGGATTTGAACCCGCCAGCTCTGGTGTATGTGGCTGGAGCCTTAGCCACTTGAGCTACAGGCTCTGAGCCAAGAATAAATTTTTAATGTAACCAAGGACTGTTGCTTTATCAGATGGTACAATGACCCCACAGACCCTTCATGTCTCCATAAGCAGGAATTCCATACATTGGCACACCAGGTCATCCTACATAATATCCCAGAACCAAGAGGCTTTCGCCAGTGTAAAGGATCAGCCCTGTCACTTCTATCTTGTGGGAATAAGACAGAATTCAACTAATTCCATCAAAGAGATCTCTTCTCTGCTGTTTTTATCACTTCATGCTATAATTAGAAATCTAGCATCCCTTCAAAGTCTTGCCTACTTAAGAAAGGTCTCAGATCCATCCATGTAAACGTAAAAGAGGTAAAGTATCCATCTTTTTAAGGCTGCATAATATTCCATGGGGTACATATACCACAATTTATTAATCCATTCATAGGTTGATGGGCACTTGGGCTTCTTCCATGACTTAGCAATTATGAATTGGACTGCAATAAACATTCTAGAGCAAGTATCTTTGTTACAAAGTGATTTTTGGTCTTCTGGATATATACCTAGTAGAGGAATTGCAGGATCGAGTGGCAGGTCTATTTTTAGATCCCTAAGTGATCTCCCCCCAAAAAGAAAAGAAAGATCCCAGAACCCCTATCTTTCCCTATATATAAAAATCAACTTAAGATGGATTAAAGATTTAAATTTAAGACCTGAAACTATAAAACTACTGGAAAAAAGCATAGTGAAAATACTTCAAGACATTTGTCTACGCAAAGATTTTCTGGCTAAGATATCAAATGCACAGACAGCTATAACAATAATAGACAAATAGGACACTATATATTAACCTGAAAAGTTTCTGTACATAAAAGTAAACAACAGAGTGAAAAGACAACCTGTTGAATGAGAGACAATATCTGCAAAATATTCATTTGACAAGGGACTAATATCTAGACTATATAAGAAACTCAAATAACAATAAAAAACCAAACAATCCCATTAAAAAGTGGGCAAAGAACATGAATGGACATTTCTGAAAAGATATACAAATGACCACCAAGTCATGGGAAAAAATGCTTAGTATCACTAATCATCAGGAAAATGCAAATTAAAACCACAATGAGATACCATCTTATTCCCAGAAGAATAGCTACTTTGGCCTGCTGCAGTGGCTCATGCCTATAATCCTAACACTTTGAGAGAATGAGGTGAGAGGACAGCTCAAGCCCAGGAGTTTGAGACAAGCCTAAGCAACCTAGTGAGACCCTATATTTACAAAAAAAAAAAAAAAAATCAAGAAATTAGTTGGGTGTGATGGCATGTGCCCCTGTAGTCCCAGCTATTTCGAAGGCTGAGGATGGAGGATCTCTTGAGCCTAGAGTTTGAGGTCACAGTGAGCTATCGTAATGACACTGCATTCTAGACTAGGCAACAGAGTGAGACCCTGCCTTAAATACAAACATGGTTATTATTAAAAAGACAGAAATTAACAGATTCTGGTGAGGATACAAAGAAAAGGGAATTCTTACACACTGTTGCTGGGCATGTAAATTAGCATGACCACTATGGAAAAGAGTATGGAGCTTTCTCAAAATCAAGCAACTAAAAATAGGCCAAATCCCATTACTGAGTATTTATCCAAAGGAAAAGAAATCTGTATAGCAAAGAGATACCTGTACTTGGACATTTATCACAGCACTATACCAAAGATACAGAATCAACCTTAAGTGTCCATCAAATGGACAAATGGATAAAGGAAATGCAGTGTACCGTGTATATACACAACAGAATACTCTGAAGGGAGAGGGGTGGATCAGTAGACGGTGAGTTAATGGTGGGACCACACCTGTGGAGCATATTGCAAGGGTACAAGTCAAATCTATCAAGTAATGAACACAAATGTCTTAACACTACGATTAAGTAAATAAGGTGAAAGCTATGTTAATTAGTAGGATGTAAGCATTCCAATTTGTACAAATAATCAACACACTGAATCCCACAAAGGCATGATCTATGTATATGTATTCATGATCTATGTATATATGACTTAAGAATGAAATCATGTAATTGGCAACAATGTGGATGGAACTGTAGGCCATTAAGTTAAAGTGAAAATAGTTAGGCAAAGAAAAACAGATACTGAGTGTTCTCACTCACATGTGGGAAATAAAAAATAGCTTTCATAGAGATAAAGAATAAAATGATAGACACCAGATCCTGGCAAGGAGGAATAAAGAGAGGTTAATTAGTAGGTACAAACATATAGTTAGATAGAGGAGATAAGCCCCAATGTTCAATAGCAGAGTAGGGGTGACTACAGTTAGTGAGAAAGGAAAACCTGTGTCTTCCTCAGCAACGTTCAAGCTTCATAGAGATCCAGAGATTATTGGGCAGGACTGACCTCCTTAACTGCCCTGGAGATGCAGCTCCTTCCACACCTTTTTGACAGCACTTTCCTTGCAGCCTTGTTATTTCTTTGACTATCTCTGTCTCCATCTTTCTAAGCTCTTAGAACTTGCATAGTGCCTATCTGATATAGAGGGTAAATGTAGGTTGAACGAAAGAATGCTACTTTAAGAGGAGGCGTCTCTGGCTCAAAGGAGTAGGGCATCGGCCCCATATGACAGAGGTGGCGGGTGACCCAGCCCCTGCCAAAAACTACAAAAAAAGAAAAAAAGAATGCTACCTTAGGAAGTATCTTGAATCCCTGCTTAGATTCTGTACCCTTATATACAGGGTAAAGGAGGAATACAGGGAGTAAAAGTAGGCTAAAATCTTCACGTTACATAGGGGACATCAAAAGATGCTATTTAATTCCTTTACTTTGATAATGAGAGAAATATGCAAGTTGTCTTCAGTTCTCTGCAGTTATTGGGACAGCTGGCTACCATGGTTATTATTTTACAATGCAGAACCTGAGGCTCAGCTTGGCTGAGGGACTTGGCTAAGGTAATACAGCTAGTAAGCAGGAGAGGTAGGTTCTTCACTAAGATCTATCTACCTCCCAGTCACTCTGGTTTTCGGTAGGGGAGGGGGCTTTGTTTTTTTTAGTTAAAAAAATGTGTAGAGACAGGATATGACTATTGCCCAAGCTGTTCTTAAACTCCTGGCCTCAAGCAATCTTCCTACCTTAGACTTCCAAGACTTCCAAAGTTCTAGGATTATAGGTGTGAGCCCTCTGTGCTTAGCCCAGTTTTAGTTCCTACAGGTACTTATGTCCTGGGAGAAGAGTCTTACAGGCAGTCTCTCCTGCTGTGTCAATAAATAAATCATGTGTGTCATTGTAAT
>CAUYQV010090618.1:0-15025 GCA_963574575.1 Galagoides demidoff | reverse complement strand
TCCTGCCTCCGCCTCCCAAGTAGCTGGGACCACAGGCACCCGCCACAACGCCCGGCCATTTTTTTGGTTGCAGCCATCATTGTTGTTTGGCAGGCCCGGGCTGGGGATTCAAACCCGCCACCTTAGGTGTACGTGGCTGGCGCCTTAGCCGCTTGAGCCATAAGCACTGAACCTTGATACAAATGTCTTAACACAATAACTAAGAAAATGCCATGAAGGCTATGTTAACCAGTTTGCTGAAAATATTTTGAATTGTATATAAAACCAGCACATTGTACCCCAGGATTACATTAATGTACAGAGCCATGATTTACTAAAATAAAAAAAGAGTAAAACATGTTAAAAAAAAAAAGATTTGATCAAGTAATCTAATACTGGGCATGTATACGAAAGAAAATAAATTATTTTATCAAAAATACAACTGCACTGGAAGGTTTATTGCAGCCCAATTCACAATGGCAGAAGTGTGAAATCAACCCAAGTGCCCCTCAATTCATGAGTGATTAACATCATACTGTATATGTACACCATGGAATAATACTACACCATACCAAGAAAGAATTAATACTTTTTGCAACAATTTGAATGAAACTGGAGACCATTATCCTCTGTGAAATATCTAAAGAATGGAAAAAACTATCGAAGCTTCTATTAAATTGAAACTAACTGATGAGTACACATGCGCGCAGAAGTAAAACTCCATGGAAATAAACATACATAAATAATCCAAAGACATATTTTTAATTATTTCTCCTCTCCCTGATATGTAATATTTTACTACCTGAACACCCCATCACTTTGTTTCTGCTTCTCCAGGGTTTTTCATATTTGCTGATGCAAATTTTTAACGGTAATCTAACTAAACAACAGAGCAGGTGTTGGGCCCATATCCTGCTATGCCATTTCAAGCATATATACGCCCACAGAGGAAGGATGTGTTTTTCTGCAAAATGATGTCTCTTGTCAAACCTAATGAAATGTAGTGCATCTTTAAATGTGACATTCCCCACAAATTTGGTCAATTTTATCAGTGACAAAGGAGCAAATAGATGAATGTACCAACACCTTGATAATTGTACGTTACATATAAGTATTGAAATATCATTTTACTTCCCCTTAATATACACAGGTACTATGTATCAGTAAAAATGAATTTGAAGTTAAGAAAAAGGTGTCTATAGCATTTACTGGAGAAATAGATTTTACCCATCATGATTTTTGCCTTTTACGTAACTTATACTCCATCAATATGTAAATACACGTATTATATAATAAGATTTGTCAGTATGTTCTAACTGTTCAATAGTCCATGCTACGGGGGAGAAAAGTGTAAAAATATTAATTGGTAAATATGTAAATTCAACTACACATATATTTTTATATTTTCACAGGTGATATGTGTAGATATATAAATCATTTAAATTATAATACTGAAACAAGGTCCTTAATACCAGATCTGTGAAACATTTTAAATGATATATAATATTCTGAAGAGGTGAATAAATTTCTCTTCTATCAACTACTGAGGAGAGATTTGCTGTCTGTAAAGTGCTTTTGCAAGTTTTATCTCCTGTATCTCTGTCAGAGATTGTGCAAACAAGAAATCTATATGATTCATCTTTGATGATTAATTTGTCATTATTAAAATTATACATTGTTGTAATGATTATCCTTTTCTTTTTTTGCAGTTTTTGGACAGGGTTGGGTTTGAAACTGCCACCTCTGGCATATGGGCCCCATGACCTACTCCTTTGAGCCACAGGTACCTCCCAGATTATTCTTTTTTTTTGAGACAGAGTCTTTCTATGTTGCCCTTGATAGAGTGTTGTGCCATCACAGCTCACAGCAACCTCAAAATCTTGGGATTAAGTGATTCTTTTGCCTCAGCCTCCAAAGTAACTGGTACTACAGGTATTCCCCACACAACGCCCTGCTATTTTGGGTGTGTTTGTTGTTGTTGTTGTCATTATTGTTTTTAGCCAGCCTGGGCCAGGTTTGAACCTGCCAGGCCCAATGTACGTGGCTGGTGCCCCTAATCACTGTGCTATGGGCACCAAGCCACTACTATGCCTATTCTTAAAGGAAAAATTATTTTTGTTCTTGTGTGAAGTAAATCAAATCTGTAACATGTAACATACAGCAGGTGTTTCTTATTACTGTGAGGACTTGCTCACCTTGCTGTTCAGATTTCTTGCCGGTAAAATGAAAATAGTGATACTTTACATGCAGAGTTGTTTTGAGGGTGAATGAGCTAATAAAACACATAAAATGTTAGAATAGAGGTTTTCATTTTTTTTTTTCTGTTTTTTGAGACAGAGTCCCACTACCTCACCCTTGGTAGAGTGCTGTGGCATTACAGCTCACAGCAACCTCAAACTCTCGGACTTAAGCAATTCTCTTGCCTTAGCCTCCCAAGTAGCTGGGACTCTAGGTGCCCACCACAACCCCTGCCTAATTTTTGTTACAGTTGTCATTGTTGCTCAGCTGGCCTGGGCTGGGTTCGAACTCTCCACCCTCGGTATATGTGGCTGTGACGAATGTGCTACAGGTGCTGAGCCAATAGGTTTTCATATAGTATAAGCTCCACAGGTTTTAGTTAAAACATCAATGGTGGCTTTTAAATCTGAAAAACTTAAAGTGTAGCACTGTTTTCATAAATGAATGGATCCTTTCTTGTTTATTGGGATGAATTTGATATTGAATGACTTTCTCAGTCATATCACAACCAGTCATGCATCCAAATTATATTTAAAAACCTGTAGTACCAGAAGGTAAACAATGGCCCTGGAGGATAGGTGGTGGGGAGAGGTGGTAACATAAAAAAGGAAGAAGAACAATAAAGGACTACCTGCCTAAAGATTATTAAACTAGTCAATCAGTTGAGTAGGCAACCCTCACTTCCCAGAAGGAGTTTTAATCTCATTAAAGTCTATCAGAATATCAGTCAAGTATTTAATTCAGAATACCAATTATAACCACAAAGGGCTGAATTACATCATGCAAAAATGTTCTATTCCAAAGAAGTTTGGGACAATATTCTTTCTCCAGTCCCAGTAAAAAAAGATCTGCTTAATTAGGTTTTTGTGAGAAAAGTATTCATTGAATTTGTTGCTTATTTGTCTTTTAAATTTTATAGAGATGTTGAAAATCAGCCAAAAGCTAATTATACAATAAATAAGCAGTCATAATTACCAATAATGTATGTACATGCATTTATCTTATTCCTTTAAATTTACCACATTAAGGAAGGATATCTTACAAAAATCACATCATGATTTACTTTCCTTGGTATATATTTCATGTAATTTTTGTGACTAGAATTAAAGTATGTATTCATATGGTTAAATTTAATGGTTTTTTTTTCTTCTCTCTCTCTTTTTCTCTCTCTGTATTTTTATGTGCGATGAGAGACATTATTTAACACATAAAACTCCTGGTTTGGCTCTAATGTAAGTGATGCATTCCACTTAAGGCAGATGAATTAAATTCTGCCAGGAGAATTCCTTTCAATAAAGAATCCAGAGATATAATTTTGATTATTTCTACTTTCCCAGATATTATAATATTTTGCTACCCTACTACCCCTTATCACCTTGTTTAGAGGACAAATATTAAGAGTCCAAAGCTTCTTTCCCAGTGTTTTCTCACATTTGTTAATGTAAATTCACATCATTTGAATCTAACAAAAAACAGAGCAAATATTGGACCAATATCTGGTATTGCACCTTGTCTTAAACATACATATGCCCACATGTGAAAGGTGGATCTTGTTCTATAGTTAAGGGTTCATATCAAATCTAACAGAAGGGAAAACCTTTGATTATGATGTCCTTACAAACTTGGTCAATAACATCAAGTACAGAGGAGGACTGACTCTTGTTGAAATTACTATCCCTGTATTTGTATGATGAGTAAAAAGAAAAAAAAAGAAGAGTAAAAAGAATCATCAAAGATTCTTTGAGGCTCAGTGCCTGTGGCTCAAGCAGCTAAGGCGCCAGCCACATACACCTAAGGTGGCGGGTTCGAATCCCCAGCCCGGGCCCGCCAAACAACAATGATGGCTGCAACCAAAAAATGGCCGGGCATTGTGGCGGGTGCCTGTGGTCCCAGCTACTTGGGAGGCTGAGGCAAGAGACTCACTTGAGCCCAGGATTTGGAGGTTGCTGTGAGCTGTGATGCTATGGCACTCTACCCAGGGGTACAGCTTCAGGTTCCGTCTCAAAAAAAAAAAAAAGATACTTTGAAAAATATTTATAATATTTACTTTGGGTATAAACCCATATTTTTAGCACAAGAATTTTAGATCTAGCCAGAGGAATTACATTAGGGAGGGATACATTTAATTGTTTTCAAATATGGCATGGCAAAAAAAAAAAAAGAATTTTAGCATAGTGACTTTTTATTAAGATGGTTTTAATTTTTGTAAGTTTGATCTATTCTAAAATAATCTTCTAAATTCCAATTATCATCAGCACCATACTTTAGTTCTCTTGAGAGACATTTGCTTATGTTAGCAAGCTTTCACTTTAAAATTTATTACATAAGAATTTCCTTTCTTATGGTGCCACCCAGGGAAATCTGTATTTTCTTGAATTGGATGGGCTGAAAAAATATGGAAAGTTTTCTGAGAAATTTCACTCTTTACTTCCTAAAGGAACAATATGAGATACTCAGATGTTCGTTTTTAAATGTATTCTGAGGTAGTTGCTACAGCAGTAATCTAATCATAATAAATTTTTAAAAGCCAATAGTGAAGTAATTTAAGTTATTGTTACTTCAACCATGGGTTTTAAGACAGTGTTAATTATAGATGGGTTAAGTATACTCAGAAAAAAAGAGGTTGGAAAATAAATTACAGAAAAAAGTGGGTTGTTGTTATTAACTACTAGAAAATAAAAATGAAAATTGAAAATAATAACAACAATATATTTAGATAAAAATACAAATCAAGTTTGGCTTCAGATTTCACCCAGCTATGGCCATGTCATAACTCCTGATCTCTGGCCTATCATCAGCAGAGGAATCTGTTCCCCAAAGTCTTAAATGTCTTGTAAATATTTATAGACTTTTTGAGTCTTTCAACTGTCTATGTGTCATTATGACGTCGACCAACTCTGGACACACTTTCCCCCAAATCAGCCTCTGAAGTATCATGAGTTGAATGTATTTCATACAGTTTCTTCCAAGGAGGCGATCTCTAGCCAAGACCTCACAGAAGGAGCCCTCATGTAAATAAGAAGCCAGAATAGCTCAGGTGAATTTATTTCAGCATCTAAAAAATTAAAAAGAGTAGGCTCTCTCTATAATTGCAACTCTTCTAGGTAAGAAGCTCATACAATTTAAGTAATGATCATGATAAGGATGGAATACATAAAACACCGTGATGGATATTTTTCTATATTTGTCAGGCTTGATCAGGAAATTATACCTTAGACATTTTAGAAAATGACATAATGTTTTGAGATACAAAGTCCATTTGACTTCATAAACCAACGTCCTTGTTATTCACAGACTTCTACATGTTTCATAAATTGTTACTCTTTCATGGGTGCCAACTCAAAGCCTCACAACTATATTATTTTAAATCTACTCTCTTATAATTTTACATGTCAATTTGACCGGACCAAAAGGTTTCCACATATTTGTGGGCATTTCTGTGCAAGTGTCTTTGGAAAAAATTGACATTTAAATTAATAAAGTAAAGCAGGTTACCCTCCGTAATGTGGGTAGACATTATCTCATCAGTTGATGGCATGAATAGAGCAAAAATTCTTACCCCCCTTAAGGAATTCCTCCTGCCTTATACCTAGGATATCACTTTTTTTTAATCCCATGTAAATGCAACTGAAACATCAGCTTCTTCTGCATCTTGAACCTGCCTATCTTTGAACTGGAACTGTACCATGACCCATCCTGGGTCTCCAGTTAGCTGACTGCAGATCTTAGGACTATCAGTATCCTCACTCACATGATTGTGCCTTGATATATATTCTACATTATAACATATATCTTGGTACATGTACACTACTGATGCTGTTTCTCTGGAGAATACTGGCTAATAAATGCTCTCAAAGCTTTCATTGTTGTTGTCGTTATTATATTCTTTCTTTCTTTCCATACTTCCATCCTTCCTTCCTTCTTTCTGTATGTTTTCCACAAATAAGGATGCTGAGAATGAGAGGTTAAATTACTTGCTGAAGTTCACCCAGTTAGTATGTGAAAGAGCACAGCTAAGAAGTCAACTCTGTCTAACTCTAAAATGCATTTTCTCTCTATCCCATAACACACCTGTACTGCTTATGAGAATTTTTGTTAGACGTATTTTATGTGTTAAATCTTAAATCCCACCATCACCTCTTATATTCAACATAGTGCTGGAAGTCCTAGACAAGAGAAGGAAATCAAAGACAGCCAAATGGGACAAGGAAAGGTTAAACCATCTCTCGTGGCCAATGACACTATATCTGGAAAACTCCAAAAAATCTACCAAGAGACTCCTGGGATTGGTAAATACATTTGGCAAAGTTCCAGCTTATAATCAATGTATGCAAATCAGTAGCATTCATATACACCAACAACATTCAAACTGAGAATCAAATCAATGAGGAAAATAAAATGCCAAGAAATATATTTAACTAAGGAGGTGAAAGACGTCTATAGGAATAACTATGAAACATTAAGGAAATTAACTATAGGGGGAGAATAATGGAAAAACATATCATGCTCCTGAATCAACAATCAACATTATTAAAATGTCTATACTATCCAAAGTGAACTACAGATTCAATGCAATTCCCTTTAAATTATCAATATAATTTTTTGTAGATATAGAAAAACTAAATCTGTGCTTCTTCTGGAACCAGAAAAGAGCCTGAAGAGACAAAGAAACCTGAAGCAATAAGAACAGATTGGGAAGCATCATTTTACCAAACTTAAGCTGTACCACAAGGCTCTACCAACAGCATGGTGCCGGCACAATAACAAAGACAAAGATCTATGAATGAGATCGGAGAATCCAGGTATGAAACCATCTGATCTTTGATAACCTAGACAAAAGCACACTGGGAAAGAGGATCCCTATTGAATAAATGGTGGCTGGAAATTTGAATAGCTACATGTAGAAGACTGAAACGGGATCCACGCCTCACATCACTCACAGAAATTAATTCACAATGGATAACAGACTTAAATGTGAGACATGAGATTATAAGAATTCCAGAAGAAAATATTGGGAAAACTCTCACAGATATTGACCTAGGAAAAGAATTTATGAAGAAGACTTCAAAGGCAATCACAGCAACAACAAAAATTAACAATTGGGACTTAATTAAACTAAAAATATTCTGCACAGAGAAACAATCAGGAGAGTGAATAGACAACCTACAGAAAGAGAGAAAATACTTGCACGTTATACATCTGATAAAGGGTTAATACCAGAATGTGTAAAGAACTCAAACACACGAGCAAGAAAAAATAAGACAACTTTATTAAAAACTGGCAAAGGATATGGACAGAAGCTTTCCAAAGAAAACAGACTATTGGCTAAAAATGTAGGAAAGACTGCTCAAGATCTCAATCATCAGGGGAATCCAAGTTAAAACCACAATGAGATGTCACCTAACTCCAGTGAGAAGGGAATGTACCACTAAGTCCCAAAACAGCAGATGATGCCTTAGATTTGGAGAGAAAGGAACATTTAAACTGTCTTTGGGGCTGACAGCAAGTGAGAGCTGAAGGCAGACCTACCGTTCAATCAAGCAATACCACAATTGGGTATTTATCTAAAGGAAAAGACATCATTTTATCAAACAGACATGTGAATATTTATTATCAATATGAATTATGAACATTTATTGTAGCATAATTCACAATTACAAAGATGTGGAATCAACCCACGTGCCCAGTAATACATGAGCGGATTAATGAAATGTAGCACAAGAGTCCTATGGAGTACTACCCGCCCATAAAAAGAGTTAACTGAGACCATTGTCACAAACTTGATAGAAGTGGAGACCAAGTGATGTATCTTAAAAATGCAAAAAAACAAAAGCACATAATCACTATTAAGTTATAAGTAATTGGTTGATATACATGTTCATACATCGTAGTAAAACTCAACAGAAAGCAAGCAAGTGGGAGAGGCGCTCCGGGCGCATTACCACCTAACGCCCACAAGGTGCTCTATCCTGGTAATGGGAGCGCTTATGACTCAAACTGCACAAAAGCAATTCACATAACTAAAATGTTTATGCCCTTGTAATATTATGAAATAATAACATTACTAATACATATACAAAGAACCTCTTACAAAAGTTCTCTAAGGTACTATAGATTTTATAATTAGTTGTAAATACTAAGATTCAGTTGTACCTAAGTATTTTCTCCAAAGCTCATCATTAAAAAGTAGTTTAAATTTGTACATTCTTTGGTGACCACAGAGTATTTCAGGGTGGAGGGTGGGTGATTGGTGGGATCCCCCCTATGGTTCATCTTATAAGGGTACGTGTGAATCTTTCTAAATGTAGAATATAAATATCTTAACACAATAACTAAGAAAATGACATGAAGGCTATGTTAACCAGTTTGATGAAAATATTTCAAATTGTACATAAAAACAGCACACTGTACCCTATGACTGTATTAATGTACACAGCTCTGATTTAATAAAAAAAATCAATAAAAATTATAAAAGAAGGTTAATGTATTGGAATTCCATTTCATGTATCAATGTGTTTCAGTTGTCAACAACAGACAGAAAATAAATCTTATGGTTATATTTGCATTCCAGAAATAAATCTTATGATTATATTTGCATTCCTTTGCAAGGTCACAGTAGGAGAATGCTTTCTGGTAATGCACAGGAACCTTCGTAAGACTCGAGAACACTGCCATGAGGAATATCAGCTTTTGCCTGAAGAAAAGAAACATGTTATGCTCATTTCCTGGTCACGTAAACGAAAGACAATATTGTAAATGTATTCATATCATATCGATTCACATTAAGTATGTAAAAAGGTTCTAAAATACAAATGTCATGTTTAAACATTTACACGTTTTCATAAACATTGCAAAAGTTACACTGACCGATCCCCTAAAGTCGTTATCCTTTTGTTTACTTAGTAAGCAGTGATAAAAAGTTAAATATTGTGTTAAATTAGATGTAATTATGAGACAGGATTCAATCACCAGTATGTGAAATAATCATCTTACATTAAAATTATTAAAATCTCGATATATGTACTGAATATGATTTTTTCATAAATATTCCCTATTCCATTGGTACCAATATATTTCTTGATGTATATTTTCATTTTATATCTTTAGTTTTACTAATACTTATTTTTGTCAATAATTATAATTGTAATGTGGATTTTTTTGGTCAGAGCTACTACATTCCTCCTGTATAAATCTTAAAAAAATTCTAAACTATGTATTTCTTTTACCCCTTAGAAGTGGCAGTAGGCATCTGGCTTTTCTAAGGAAGTTTTTCTGGACACCTTGTTGGTTTTAATGATACAGTAGGAGTATTGAAATGAGCATTGAAATATGAATTCTGATCTTTTACAGTTGATTCTCCACTCATCTAGGTTGTTATAAAAATATTTCAGATCACGTCACTCATGGGGTCAAATTCCTTTTATGGCTTATAAAATGTGTGAAAACCCAAACTCCACCACAAGGTCTCCAAGGACAGAGCTCTGTGCCCAGCTACATCAGCAAGGGTCCTCCTCCTGTTCTGACCTCTTTCTGCCAGGGTGCCCTTCTGTTCTTCAGCCGTGGGGCCTGGGCCACCTTAGGATCCATTGTTGATATGTTTTTCCTTAGTTTTTACTGGTTATTTCTGCCACTAAACATTAGCCCCTTGAGGATGTAAGTCCTTGTGCCAAGAGCTAAATATTGAATTAAGACATGAATGAAGACATTTAACCAGTGCTTATGTGCCAGACACTATCGCATGCTGAGGACACCGATAGGAGTAAAGCAGCTTCCTACCCTCAAAGCTTCACACAGGAAAAGAGGCATTAAAGTCCTTTAGTGTTCATCTTACAGACTTATGACATTATGCTAAACTGAAGTGTCACCAATCCATCCCAGGGTACCATGTATCTGTGTGAATTTGGGGGCAACTGATATCCCCGAGGCTGCCTGAGCGACACATCTACAAGTTGGGGACAATAATGCGTACCACGTAAGTTATTCTGAGGACCAATAGAATCTAGGACGCAGTCAGCACATTTCTATGACTACAATTCATCTTACTACTATTACGTATGATCTTTATGTTTTACTTCTTCCAATTAAACTTGTATTTATAGGCCTAGTCGAGGTGGTAAAAACATAATCCCCTCTGTCTCCAACTCCAGTCCCTGCCATCTCTCAAAAACTCCTAAAATGCTCGCAAGGAAAACAAACAAAACAAAACAAACAAACAAACAAACAAAAAAAACCACCTCACCAAAAAGTTTAGTTGAGGTAGAAGAGAGACTCAAAATAAGCAGAATCCTTTATCACCTCCAGCTAATAGATTCCTTAGTGGCACTGCCATCAGCACCTCCATCTTGCCTGACAGCCTGGGCTACATTCTAGTCACATAATAAAATGTAAATAATGCTGGACTTGCACAACACCACGTCCTGCGGGATGAGCAAATTATTTTAACAACACTTGGTGATAGTTTAAAGGGAACCACACCTAACAGCAAGATAGAGACCAAAGGCATCCTCATAAGAGTAAAATAGAGAAAGAGGCTTCTCATTGTAGAATAATATCACACGATTTTGCTGCATCTGTTATATGGCATTTTTTCCTGATAGCATGGTAGTTTATATTTATTTATTTTATTTTTTTATTCCAAATATATTAATTTTTTATTAAATTGTAAAGAGGTAGATGTTGTATATATATTAAGTTATTCATCAATACAATAACCACTTGGTCGTGGTGTAATACATTGTTTAGCACTAAAATTAGTATTTTTTTTTAAATTTTGCATCTGAATTTACGAGAAAAAAATGTCCTTTTACTTGATTTTTTCATGATGTCTTTGTCTCTTCTGTTTTCAATTCCTTTCTTGGTAGCTGCAATCATAGAAAAAGTTGAGAAATATCTCCTACTTCTATTCCTTAGGAAAGTTTGAATATTTTGAATATATTTCAGTAATGTATTATTTGAAAACATTTAAATTTATTTCATAGAAAAAAAGAAAGAGTTCTTATCTGAAACTTCTATCTCTTACTTAAAAAAAAATACTGCTCTATAATGCTTTAAATTATGGGTTAAAATATGTGTTTGCATGTTAACTAATTTACCTCCCCAGTGTAACATGAGATTAAATGTGCTTGAATTTAGCAGGATCAACTCTATCAAATTAAACTGAGCTTGAATATTTATAAATTATTACAAATTATTTTAAAGAGTGCCATTCTGACAGCACATGAAATTTGCTTTGAAGTTGCAAACATAGAGAAAGTAAATCACCGAGTCTGGATACTCAGAGCTTCCTTTGCAAATAATTTGCAATTTCAATTTCACGCAGCACATTCTTGGCAATCTTCATGTGTTATTTTTCAATCGCATGTGATAAAAATGCAAAGTTGTTCATCAATTTGCTCAAATTTACTCATATGTCGGATACATTCTAAAAGGGGAAGACAATTCAATTAAAAAACATAACATAAATATGTCTTTTGAAATGTGAAGAAATACTATACCACTCTTAGATTGGACTGTGACCTTCTATCTGGCACAGCGTCCATATATATTGTAAAGTAATCTATAGCGATTGCTGATTTCCTAGCTGATCTCCAGGTCTCATGAATGCATTTTATATGATTTTTTTGTTGACCAATAACAGAGAGAGCCCTGCAACAAAATCATTGAAAATATGTTGATATTACAAACTATCATTAATAGACCTTATAGTTTTGGCTTATAAGAAAATATTATAAAATATATAATTTAAAAGCCATGGACAGTCCCTAGGTTGAAAAGAAGAGGAAATAAATCTTACAGGGAATCTTATAGTATAGAACATGCGTTTCTCTTAACACCTCTTTCAAGCTACTGAGCGGTCATTCAAACAGACAGCCTTTGAAAGTTGTTCAACAGAAAGATTAATTGGTAATAGCAATACCTGTTGATTGATTTAATCAGAGAAGTATATATAAGCATTAGTTATGATTCTTCTAATAGTAAGTTTTATCAAGTGGTTATTAGAAAATGTAGTCCGCCTTATTTTTTTTTTTTTAACCTGTGCTAAATTCATTTTAGTCCGCCTTATTTTTCTCAGCTCTTTTCCAAGTAAATTATGTATGACCCCCGGCATTATTCTATGCCAGGCTTAACTTTTGTTATTTCGTTGATTACGGTATAGGTTAATTAACAATAACAAAACCTCAATGATTTGAATAAATAGGTTTAAGAAATGTTTTTAGTATCTTCCCCAAACCAAAGGAAATATTTCTTCAAAGTTGTTATTTGCCTAAATAGAACAAGTATGAAGGATTAAAAAACAAGTAAGTAACCATCCCATTAACCATGTTCCATATGTTAGAATGAGACCAAATCCAACAGATATTCTTACTGAGTAAAAATATATGAGGGTGATTGAAGGGATCACCTCTATGGTTTATCTCACAAGGGTGCAAGTGAATCTTTCTACAAGTAGAATATAAACGTCTTAACACAATAACTAAGAAAATGACGGGAAGGCTAAGTTAACCAGTTTGATGAAAACATTTCAAATTGTATATGAAGACACCACACTGTACCCATGATTACATTAATGTACACAGCTATGATTCAATAAAATATATATATGTTTAACACTTCAGTTATTTGTTCATTCATATATCCAACAATCTAATTATATATTGAATGACTATGTGATGTTAAATACTGAAATATTGTTGTTACAACACTAAGTATAAAGGGTGTTCATGAAATCTATCTTGAAATATTAATAGAGCCAATGGCGCTGATCTTTTGTCCTCACGTCAGTAAAAGTATTCAAGTCTTAGGATCTTAAGTTCCGCCTTGAGTTTTTCTGGACCCCAGGTTAGTGCTTATTTTTATCTAACTAAAACACAAGTGCCTCAATTTAAATCTCATTACACTTGCTGGGCTGATAAAAATAACTGCTACCTAGAGATTTTTTTTTAAATGAATGAGTTATTTTATGTAAATATTTTTACTGACTTAGAAATATAAATAATGCTCAGACTATTGAGAGTTGATAAGGCCTTGTTCCATCAGTCTTACATTGAATTTTTTAATTTCAGCGTATTAGGGGGTGCACAGGTTTACATATGTGGTTGTTTTTCACAAATTGAGTGAAGGTTATAAGTGTGCCCCAACCTGGACAGTGTACCCTGTACCCAATAGGTGTGAGTTGGCTCCCCCCTTCCCTCTCACCTGGATTCTCATTGACATTACTTCCCTATGTTCATTTAGGTGTTGATCAACCAGATCCAACGTGGAATTGAATACATGTGTTTGTTCTCCATTCCTGTGATGTTTCACTTAGAACAGCGGCCTCTAGATTCATCCAGGTTGTCACAAATTATATTAGGTCGCCATTTCCCTTATGGCTGAGGAGTACTCCATAGTATACATATACCACACTTACTAATCCAGTCCTGTATATTTTTTACTGTTTCAAAATAGTCATTTTCCACACGAGGTGAAAATGTGCTCTCCTTAAAATTGCAGAAAAAAGGTCAAAAATAAATTATGTAAATATGTAGGTATGCTATGAGTTACACATATAAAATAAACACTGAGATCTAGAAAATCATAGGTTTCCATGTGGTCAGGAAGACTAAAGGAATGTTGAAACTAATTAATATTTGCCCATTTTTCTGAGCCTTGTTTTTAGTGTATTTTTAACCTTTGTTATTTAGATATTTTTTAAAAATAGCTTTGAAATTAACCACCACATTTTATTTATTTATTTTAGAGACAGAGTCTCACTTTCTCGCCCTCGGTAGAATGTCATGGTCTCACAGCTCACAGCAACCTCCAGCTCTTGGGCTTAGGCAATTCGCTTGCTCAGCCTCCCGAGTAGCTGGGACTACAGGCACCTGCCACAACGCCCTGTTATTTTTTTGTTGCAGTTTGATCGGGGCTGATATGAACCCATCACTGTTGGTATATGGGACCAGCACCCTACTCACTGAGCCACGGGCACTTCCCTACCACTACATTTTATGTAGGGTTTTCTTTTCCTCCCTGAGAGAGAAAACTAAGTGCTTACAAGAAGAGTCTTCCAAAACACAATATGATTATATAGTCATCTTATATAGAGAGAGTAATTATCTTTAACCTCGAGGCTCCATCAAGTAGTGGAAATAAAAATGGCAATATTAGATTTTTTTCCATATAGAAGTAGAAAACATGATAATAACATATTGTTTCTAGAGTCAGAAACACCTGCCTTAGAGGTTGGGTTCCACAATTGGCTAACTGAGTGAATTTACAAAAGTTAGGTAATTCCCTGAGTCTCAATTTCTTTTCCCATGAAACGAACAAGAAAAAAATTACTGATTACTTATATCATGGAGTATTTTTAATGATTAAATAAAGGAATGTTCATAAAATGCTTAGGACTTACAGCGAAGTTTAAGCAAACTTAAACAATTGTGCTATGTTGCCCAGATTTAGCTAATCACTTGTCTATTCTCCATCTCTTAGTTAACCACACAGATAGGCTTGGGTCATTTAAGTCTAATTACAACTACCAGAAATTGTATTCTTCAGACACTTACAACACATTCAATTGGTTCAGCCAGGGAATAAGTCAAAAACCATTATACTTCCCATAAATAAAAACTCTCTCGTTTTAAAATACACGATTAAGCAACTTTAGAGTTGTCAGTCAGGGAAGTGACATCTGTTCTGTGAACAGGCATGAGGAGGGTGTTGCATCAGGTATACGCTGTTCATAGTTAAAGATTTAGAAAGAGGGCTCGGTGCCTGTGGCTCAGTCGGCTAAGGCGCCAGCCACGTACACCTAAGGTGGCGGGTT
>CAUYQV010090616.1:0-17281 GCA_963574575.1 Galagoides demidoff | reverse complement strand
TCCCTGTCCCTCCTGGTCCAGGCTTCTCTGTCCTGCTGAGTCTCAGGAGGCCAACCCCCAGGGACCATCTCAAGGGGCTCCCTTGTTCTGTGGTTTTCACTTGGATTTGGCCAATGGGAGGCATACTCTGGAGGTCAAAGGAATGAAGACAGTGAAAGCTCCATCCATGTAAACATGAAGGAGGTAAAGTCTCCATCTTTCTTTAGGGCTGCATTGTATTCCATGGTGTACATATACCACAATTAATCGATCCATTCATGGATCGATGGGCTCTTGGGCTTCTTCCATATGCATATAGATTTTCAAGTCTCAAGATTTTGTTATTTCTTGGCATCCTTCTTTACTATACTTTTTGTCCTCATTGCTTGTTTTGCTATCTTAGGAAATACAGAGCACACAACTATGCTTGGAAAATACAATGAAAGCATCTGAGAAAATACAGTGAAAGCGTCATTCATTCATTAACTTAAGCTTCATTCATTAACACAGAACTTGACTCAGCTCCCTCAGTTATTCTGTCGCCATTTAAGTTCTGATTGCTGCTCAGCACTGGGCGAGCCTCTCTTTCTATCTCTGCCTCTCTCTGTCAGGTAAGCACAGACATTTATAGTAGATACCGTGTCAATGTGAAGGGCATGGAGGCTACAGGAAGGGAACCTAGGTATACGGAGAAAGGCAAAGCTTCCTGGAAGAGGTAACTAAGCTGAAACAAGTCTACCTTTATGCTTTTATTACAGAAGCTAACTTAGATTAAATG
This sequence comes from Galagoides demidoff, assembly GCA_963574575.1. Taxonomy (NCBI): domain Eukaryota; kingdom Metazoa; phylum Chordata; class Mammalia; order Primates; family Galagidae; genus Galagoides; species Galagoides demidoff. Next base: position 16,524 of record CAUYQV010090616.1, on the reverse strand, counting down.
TGTTATATTTTAAACTAGGAATTCTCTCAGAGGAAAAGTTGTGTCATAACACTGTATCCACAATTTCAAGAGTGTGCCCTGTACAAGTAGTCACTGAATACATACATATTTATTTAAATAGACCATTTGACTTTAATTCCAAGAAACATGCCATGCTGGATATTAGATATTATGTCTCATTTTTATGACAGTTTATTTTCACTAGTTAGACAGAAATTTGCAAAATATTGTACGTGTGGTGCCTAAGGAGTACCATGGATTTGAAAAGAAATAACTGATCTACCCTCTACGTCTCTCAAATGTTAGTCCATTCTTTAGAAATCGCTCTTCTCCTTAATCTCTCTCCATCCTCTTCTCCTTCTCTCTTTTCCTTTTTGTTTTTAAATAATTACTGCCATTATTATTATTATTTTCCAGAAAATAATACTGGAATAGATTCCCAGGACAAAATTACTTTTATATTACTGATGGCTGATATCCGTAACTTTTAACTCTTTCAAAAAATCAAATGTTCCTTTTCTTCTTTTGATGATCTAGTAACAAGGAAAGATCTTTGTCTCCAGAAAAATAAAAATTAAAACTATTTGAGAAAAATTTATTTAAAAGTTTGAACAAATACCTTTCTCTCAAAAAAGAATTAAAACCTACAAAACCCAATTCCTTCAGCCGGAATGTAAGGTTTTCAAGTTTAAAGATGCATCATTCTTGATTTCTAATGTGTTACCTTCCAAACAGCCATGGAAGTTCAGAGAAACATCTCTCACTCTGTTCATGAACCTGAATTCTTAAAAAAATTTCCTACTTCCTCCTAAGAAACAATTGTGTGCATATTTTAAAATAAATGTTCATCAGGTGGAATCATGACATTAAAACTTTTATCATATAACATGGATGGGAGTGGAGCACATTATTCTTAGTAAAGCATCACAAGAATGGAGAAGCAAGAATCCCATGTACTCAGTTATGATATGAGGACAATTAATGAGCTAGTACAGGGTAGGAGGTGGCAGGAGGGGAGAGTAGAGAGAGGGAAAGGGGGAGGGAGTGTGGGATCACGCTGTGTGGCTCACCTTTTGTGGGTGGGACACACTTAAAAGATGGACTTTCCTAACAAATGCAATCAATGTAACCTGTAATCATTGTGCCTTCAATGAATCCTTAACAATTAAAAAACAAACAAAAGAAAACTTTTATCATCCATATTTAAAGTATCACTAGGCACTAAATGATGATTAAATATGTGCAAAGGAAAATTAATTTGCTGCCTCTCTGTTCCTCAACTTTATGAGTTTTCCAAAATGATGATCGATGACTTGTAATTAATAAGTAGTACAAGATGTGATTGGTACGAACTTGAACATATAAGTTAAACCTGTTTAATAATAAAAATGGATGTTTGAAGCACCTCAAATGATATTTACTAAAAAGAAACATCAAGGACTGATGAAAAGCACATTCAACTTATCAAAGATCAGTTACCAGTTTAGAGAGAAAGGAAAGAATCGAGTGTAAATGGAAGTATAGATTGGTGCAAAATTGTGACAGAATATTCGGCATCATCCAAACTTTTACACCATATCAAACTTTTGGCCAAGGCATATGGCATGGCCTGTTTATATTTATTTCAGGAAAAAACTAAAAAACAAGCACAGAAGTATGTACATGCTTTAGGATACACATAATGCACCTACTTATAAGGAGAAAAGAGTAATAAATCATAATTTTCTACTTCAGGGGATTGATTTGATTTACATATTTGGCCCCTTCAAATCTCATGCTGAGAGTTGATCCCCAGTGTTGGAGGTGAAGCCTGGTGGGAAAAGTTGTAATGAGTGGCTTGTGGCCTCCCTAGGACAACAATGAGTTCTCCGTATATTAACTTAGAGATAGCTGGTCGCATGAAAGAGCCCAGCACCTTCTCCTCCGTCTCTGCTCTGTCTTCGCCATTTGATACATCTGCGTTCTCCGTGCCTTCCACTTTGATTAGAAGCTCCCTGAAGGCCTCATCGGAAGCAGAGGATGACACAAGCTTCTTGTACTCTCTGCAAAGACCTAAGCCTGAATTAATCCCTTTTCTCATAAATTACCCAGCCTGAAGCACTCCCTTATATCAATGGAGCAAGGACTAATAAAAGGATTTAATTATCAGATCAGGTCAAATATTTCCTCATGATGACTTTTATATAGTCACAAAATTATATTTTTATGAACCTAAAACTATTCTAAAAATAAAGTCCACTTAAAAATATTTCAAAATATATTTATAAATCTCTATAAATTCCCACTATATTACTAAGTAATTAAATCCATTTACAAAGTACTACATATGTTATATTGCTGACACTATGAAATGACAAATAATTCAATAAAGAGATAAAAACTATAAGGATATAAGAGAAAAGTTCTTTATGTAGCAAGAGCTTTGAGTTGTCTCATATGATTATCTTAACAGTTCATGAGATGAAGACTAAATTCCTTATTCTATCTGATAATTTAGTATGCTGAGATTCAAAGCCAGTAACTAATTTAGCAAAGATCAGATTATTACTGAATATCAACTCTACAAGATTAAATTGTGGACTGTGTTGAATTTTCATTGGATAATTTGCACTGTTTTGACAATCAGACAAAAATATGATTTTACTAATAACTTGTATCTTTTAATGATGATGTATTGGCATTTGCATAAACACTAGCAATTACGCCCCCTGAAAATGTTAAAGCAAGGTATTTTTACCTGAACTAAATTTCCTAGGATATTTTTATAAAATTGTGAATATATATTAGCAATATCCCTACCAAAGGTAGAACACTTCAGAATATCTTAATTAATAGTTGAAATATTAAATATTTAAATAATATGAATATTGAAAACTATTAACACATGCATGAATGTTACATGTAAATTATGTTTATGCATGTCATAGCCTTATTTAAAGTTGATATCCAAGTAGAATATTGACCTGTACAAAGTAAGTTTTCTCCTCAGGTCGACATTCAAAGTTGGGTTGTAGGGTCAAGAACCAGGGTCAACAACATTAAGACAGCAAATTGTGGAGAAAGTGTTAGGGTATAAATGTTCAGGTGAACAGTTTTGAAGTCTTACATTAAATAGAAATGAGAAATCAAAATCCAGTTAAACTCAATTTTCCCTCTAAGTAGTAGTCACAATTCTCTGTAGTCTTGGGAAAAAGTTAGCCTTTAAGAACAGATAAATTTTCAACTCATATTTTTCTTTACTTTTTCATTAATCCTTCAAAAAGGAAACTGATTTTGAAGTATTCCTTGTCATTGTTTGGTAGAAAGTCACCCTACGGGAATCTAGCCCACTAGAATAGTTTGGTAATAAGTCAGAGGATAAATTATAGGTCTGAAAACGCCTCAGTTTCCGATTTCAGAGGGTATTTCAGAGACTCTGGGTAAATGGCAAGGACCAACTGCATGCAGAACATCGGGTGACCTTGAGGCACCTGCTATTTTGTGACCTCTGCAGAGTTGAGACCCACCCACGCGCACAGGCTTTGAGTCCATTCTGCACAGCATGTCTTCTGCAGTGAGCAGGGACAAGAGAAGGCAGAGATGAGCCTTCCCATGCTAACAAAGGCTCCTTACAAACCTGGGTATGGTAATATTTAATATGGCCAGCTTAAAGCGACTTTGAAGTGACATTTTTTAACACATAGTTATGAGAAATTTAAAACATACAGAGAATTAGAAAGAATGGTATAAGTTCCCCCCGTACTCGTGTCTTCCAGTTTCAACAATTATCAGTGCCCCGTAACACACACATCCCCCCATCCCTCTTCTCTTCCCCTCTTCCTCCCTCCTCTTTCTCTTTCTTCTACTACTCCTGCCCTCGGACCATATGATTAACCAGTCTTGGTTTTCTTTATTCTTTAATGTTTCTTTTGAAGATATAAGAAAAAAAATATTTTTAAACATTGTGCATATACTTTGCTTCTAAATTCTTCCTTTGGAAAATCGTCTTGTGATTATGTAAGTTATAGACATTGGGAGAAGCGGATGATACAGGAATTTCATGTACTTCTAGGATAGACTAAGGTTTCAGGTTTATTACAAACCTCCAAATTATCTTTATCCCCCAAGTAAAAAAAATACATACATATATATATTTAAAAATATTTTTCAATTTTTGATTGTGAAACAGTAAGTGTAATAAAATTAGCATCTTGCCCACTCTTACATACAGTTTAGGTATCGTACAGTAACCATTACCACCACTCAGATCTTTAACTCTTCACTTTGCAAAACAGAAACTCTACCTATTAAACCACAGTTGCTCATCTTCCCCTCCTCCTTCACCTTGGGAACCCAGGAACCAGCATTCTGCTTTCCATTGCTACCATCTTGGCTTCTCTATGTACTTCAAATAAGGGAAGTCCTGGGATATTGGTCTTTTTGTAACTGGTTTATTCACCCAGTATAACGTTCTCAAGGTTCATCCTCTTTGCATTATATATTAACAATCCTTTCTTTTTTCAAAGGCTGAATAACGTGTTGTATGTACACACACAGTGTGCATTTTGTTTAGCTGTCCACTTATCAAAGGACATTGAGTGACTTCCATACTTACACTATTATAAATAGGGCTGACAGGGCTCAGCTTCAAAAACCCTGAGTCGATTTACATGGTATGCCTTGTGAATATTTTTGAAGTAAGTTCTTTTCTTTTCTTTTTTTTTTTGCAGTTTTTGGCCAGAGCTGGGTTTGAACCTGCCATCTCCAGTATATGGGCCCGGCGCCCTACTGCTTTGAGCCACAGGCATCCCTGAAGTAGGTTCTCTTAACATAGGCCTATATGCTTGTTTGTCTTGGGTTAGTTTTCACTTTTTTGAGGGAGTTTGGATGCTTTTGGAGGAGCTTTGATTAAACATATGCTGTAGAGTTTACCTGTCTTCTGCTAATACCACTTTTTGGAAACTTTTTGAGGTTGCCTTTCTCTTTAATTTTCATCATGTTACTTCTTGCCTTTATTTTCCTGACAGTGCTTTCTGAGATCTGTATTTTCTCTGTGTTTATTTTAATTTAGTTTCCATTTCTGAATTTTTTTTTTTTTTTTCTACTAGTGTTTTGGTCTAGCCACAAAAAGCTGGAAAAATTCAAAACTTTTCTACTGCAATGTTCTTCTTGGAACTGGTTCTCCATGGATTTCATTATGGAAACTTTTATTTAAAAATAATAATAATAATCTATTTTGGGAGAATGCAAGATGGGATTTTTAAAAATCGCTTCTGGGTATGGGATATTATTGAGGAACAGAAATGTATTTTGACTTAAAGGAAAACTGAAAACACATTTACCTAATGTTTATTTCTAATGCTCATGAATTTTATAGCAAAGTAAAGAATCATCCTAAAACATGATGAGATAAGTATTCAGAAATTTCAGTATGCCATTTGGGGAAAAAAAGCACATATTAATCATATATACTATTTACTGATGGAACTAAGAACTTTCTCCTCTCCTGTTTTCCCTTTGTTTGATTATTTTCCCTCACACTACCCTTCTCCTCATGGGAATCAATATTAGGCAACTTCAATAGCCATAGACCATGAAAATACATACTTTTTTTTCTTTTCCCACAAGGGTAACTCTACCTTCCCTAGCACACATTTACTAAGGCTAATGAAGCCAGGTTATTCCCCACATATATAATCTGGATATTCTCTATTTTCTGGCCTTCAAAATATGTCTATTTCATCCTATACGGTCCAAAAATTTCAAGTTTAAAATTTTTGGTTTAAGATAATTTCTATGGTAATATAAATGGAATTTACATTGAATACATATTTGGGAGAATTTAAATATCACTTTGTCATAAAGCAAAAACATGATTTAGTGTGGGTCAACCTATTTCTTCATAGCCCCACTAAAACTGATAATGCTCCAGACAAAGACAGATTGAGATAATTTGAGACAGGTGCAACAGTATGTGTACAATAAATCCGTTCTATACAGACAATGATGTGAATCAGATGGGCCAGGTGTCAAGAACAGAACAACCAGCATCAACTAAGCAGACCTGTTTGGAGCTGATATTATTTGAACAGGTGCAGGATATCTACAAGTAGAAAAAAATGTCCGTTTATTGAATGGAACATGTCCAGTTGGAATCGGTACTGATTTATAACAGATGAAGAAAATCTACAAAACACCTGTTAGGTTTTCAGAAGAGAAAATATGTTGCTGGTGTTAACTAGGTTGTCAGATAATTATGAAAAGCCATTATAAGACAACTGAAATTTAATTTTAATTTTACAGTAATGTATCAGCACGCTGATCTAATTTCCCTGGAGAGATGGGTGATACGAACTTGCCATCAGCAGAACAACTTCTCCACAGGAGATGCTGGAGGACATCACTGAGCATAAATTGGAACTTCGAATTTATGGGCAAAACCATAAATTGCTTCATCAAATACAACTGAATTGGGTGATTTGACTAAATTCTTATAATTGCTATTCAATTTAGATCACATTGATTTATCTCGTCATGCACTTTCTCACAGAAGGATGCAAATTGGATGTTAGGTTCTTTTCTAAATCAGATGTGTTGTTTGTTTTTAGTCCAATCACTTGTCAACACAACCAAAGAAAAAAAACCCATTAAAAACAAAAATGACACAGAAAACAAAACTAACTCACACATGCAGAGAAATCAGTCTGAGGCCTTTATAAGTCAAAATTATTCTAGTCTAGACATTGGAAAGAATTTGTAATTGCACTTGGATTCTGAAATATTTCCAAATAAGGCATTTACTTTAAAGATAAAAGTAAATGCTTTATATTTACTCTAACATATTATAACATACCGGTAATATATGTCTGTGACCTACAAAAGTTATACTACCTACCAATAAAGAATTATCAATATTGTCTTCAGTTCGCATGAAAGGAGGACAATCAGCCTTCACCAACCAAAACTAAGACAATTACATATGAAAATATTATTGCTGTCACATCAAATTTGTTTCCAAATCATTTAATTTTTTCAAAATATGTAATACACTACCATGAGTGATCTAAAGATTCAATGCAATTCCCATTGAAATACCAATGTCATACTTTGAAGAACTTGAAAAAATACTTTTTCTTTTAATATGGAACCAGAAAATAATAAACCCTGAAAAGCCACCACAATTCTATGAAATAAGAAAAAATCTGGAGGCATCGCTTTACTAGACTTCAGATTATAAAAGTCTATAGGGACTGAAGGAGCATAGTATTGGCCCCCAAATAGAGACACAGATCTATGGAAGAGAATTGAAACCCTAGGGATGAAACTAGCATCACATTGCTTATGTTTATCTTCAATAAACCAAACAAAGGCACACAGTGGAGAAAAGAATCCCTACTTAATAAATGATTCAGGGAGAACTGTTTTCCACATGTTAAAGACTGAAACTGGACCTGTTCCTCTCATTGATTTTAAAAACAGACACAGGCTAGATCAAAGATTTAAATCTAAGACACAAAATAATAAAAATTTTAGAAGAAAGTATGGGGAAAACTGTTTAAATTTTTGGCCTTGGGAAAGAATTTATTAAGAAGACACCATTGATGGTTACAGCAAAAACAAAAATAAATAAACAGGATCTGATCAACTTACAAGGCTCCTTTCTGTACAGCTAAGGACACATCAACAAAGCAAATAGACATCCTTCAGAATGGGAGAAGATATTCACATGTTATTAATCTGAAAAAGGCAATAACCAGCATCTACAAAGAACTCAAGCAAATCAACAAGAAAAGAGCAACAAGAGAATGAACAGACTCTTTTCCCAAGAGACATCCTTCAGAATGAGAGAAGATATTCACATGTTATTAATCTGACAAAGGCAATAACCTTTGATTGTAGAATCTACAATCAAGCAAATCAACAAGAAAAGAGCAACAAGAGAATGAACAGAATCTTTTCCCAAGAGGACAGATGAATGGCCAACAAATACATGAAAAAATGTTCATCATCCCTAATTGTCAGGAAAATGCAAATCAAAACCACCCTGCTATATCACTTAACTCGAGTAAAAATAGGCCACATCACAAGGTCCTAAAAGCTGCAGATACTGGTGTAGTGTGTAGAGAAAAGAACACGTATGCATTGTTGGTAGGATTGCAAACTAGTACAGCCCTTTTGGAAAAAAAGTATGAAGAATCCTTAAAGATCAAATAGTAGACCTTCCATTTCATCCAGCAAGCCTAGTACCGGATATCTATCCAGAAGAAAAAAAGTCATTTTATCTTTAGGGCATTTTTGCTCAACTGTTTATAGAAGCTCAATTCACAATCTCCAAGATGTGGAAACAACCCTTGAATGCCCATCAACCCATGAATGGATTAATAAACTGTGGGATAGATAGATAGATGAGATAGAGAGATATACACACCATGGAATGTTATTCAGCCATAAAAATTTAAAGCCTTTTCATCATTTGTATTAACCTGGATGGATTTGGAGAACATTCTAAGTAAAGTATCTCAAGAATGGAAAAGTAAACACCTAATGTACTCAATACTATGTTGAAACTAGTAGATCACCCACTACATGCCAATATGAGATTAAAACACAATTAAACTCTAGTGGATAGAGGGGGAAAAAGGGAATGGGGTGGGGGATTGGTGTGTTCTCACCTAGTGGGCACAGTGTATGTTATATGGGTCACCTCCTGGGTTAAAATCTCAACTACAACTTGGACTTTACTTAACAAATGCAAACAATGTAACGTAATCATTTCATGTTAGACCTGAAATTAAAATAAATGAATAAAAAAAGTGCATATATGCAAACATACAAAGTTACTACTAATTTACGGTTTTACAGTCTGTGCACACTTTCATATATATAATTTATTCTCAGTATGTCAAAATATTTATTTTTGAAGGCAGTAGTGTTATATTCTTTTTGTAATATTCTTTTATAAATGCACTGAAAAACTTTTGAAATGTATGGTCTTCCTTTACTTTGAATCTTCACTTCTGTGTTTTAGAGAGACTTCTACCAAACTATTGTCAACTATTGTCTCAAGTTGCTTTTTAAAACTTCATTTAATCACTTAGCCTGGTAAATTTATACCAATTTTTAAATGTTATTATAAAGGTGTCAATTCTTAATTCCATGAATCTCTGAACATGTTTAATAGGTAAACACTGTGATCACATCCACATGTGAGATGATCATAGTGTCTCCAATCTGCTTGAGCTTTGAAAATAAATTCAGTACCACAGACGCAAATGATGTAGTCACTGTGTTACCATCCATTCTCAAGCAAAGGGTCTTCTGTGTTCTCAGGGGCTCTATTTATTCTGAATGTGCACCCAGATTCTAGCTAGTGGCTTACTGTGCTTCTCTCCCCAGAGATGGGTTCCAATTGGTTTCAGCCATGTGAAGTGATGTCACTCTCTTTTAGACTGATTAATTGTGACATGTATTAACATTTTCCAAGACAGTAGGACATGAAATAAATTCTGATGAAATTTATGAATAAGGTTTGCCTCCCTTATATAAGGAAGCACCGAGGAGTAACTGTCTGCCATCTTTGAGGCATCACATACGGCTTGTAGTACCTGGAATTGCTACAGTGGTCTTGTAACTGTGGATGGGGTAATGGGGAAAGAAATTGTTAACACCTGTGGTAGTGATGGATGACAGCATCTAGGTACACAATAATTTGTATCATTACACCTGCAGCTCCCAAGTTCTTGAGATCCAGGGCTTCTTCATAGTCTTAAAAATTGATGAAGATTCCAAAGAGCTTCTGTTTCTGTAGATTGTATCTATCACTATTGACTGTATCAGAAGTTAAAAGTGAGAAATTAAAAAATATATTACTCAATATGAAATAATGTATTCATATAAACTCACTCAAATATGCTAACCTTAATTTATATATTTTTTAATTGCCATAAGAATCCTAAGTCTAGACAGTAGAGATGGTAGAAAATGTGATTTAAGGAGAAAAGGCTATTAATATACCGCATCTGTTTTGCAGGGGAAATTTCCTAGTCACAGAGTCAGAGTACCTTATATTACGGCTATAAATCTGACTTTTAATATTGTTTATGTACTATTGAATAATAAATTAAAATTATATATACCGTATATAATTACACATATGTCACATGTGAAATATGTACATATAGTTACACACGATCATATTCTAGAACTGACAACATTTATTTTATTAGAATGCAGAATTCTTAAAGAGCAAACCCCTTAATGCTGACAATTTGCGGTATGACAAGAAACACCTATGAGGACTCCGTTTCCTAATGGAGTTATTCACTACCTTAAAATATTCTGATTTTATAGTCCTACTGCAAACAGTAGCTCATTTACTGGATGGGAAGCACAGGCTAAAGCCAGCTCTCATCCTTTGCCCCACCCGTCTCAGGGCTAAGAATCTGAAGAAACACATTTGACACAGAGATTGGGAAAGAAGTGCTGGGCCCCTGAGTTCACCAGGAATATCACTGTTTTCCAGGAGAGATACCTTCATTGTTTTAATAAGTATTTGAGAGATTTAAAAATATCTTTTGAAATATTTTATAGATCAAAAATTATTTATAAATATAAAAATGCATGCTGATTCAATGTATTGTGCACGTTTATTATTTAAAACTAATCCTTCATTATGTATCTTCCGCTTTATGGGGTTATGTCTTCCATAATACAAAAGGACATACAACGTGTTAAATATTAATTCAATTTACGAGGAGTTCACATTGCAGGCCTTTTAAAGTTAGTGTTAAGTCAAGTTTCAATTCTGTTATTCATTTTTTACCTAAGATTTTTTATTTTTAATTCATGTTAAAATAATTAGTTATGAAAAGTACATGAATTTCTATTTCTGTGCATATGCATTAGAGTTTTTCACTCTTTCTTTGCCCCATACTTTGTTTTACTATATAAAAGATACCAAAACAGTATTTTTACTCTATTTTACTATAAATGGAATATGGGATATAATTAATTATTGTAGTCACCAGCACCTGGCTGAAAGAAACTGCAGAGAAAAGCCCAACTTCTTCTCTCTCATTTAACAATAGAAAATCCTTATTTAATACACAGGTGCAGTCATGAAAGTTTGGATGATAGTAAGTTTTGTTAATCTATGTTATAATAAGGCTTAGTCTTTTTTATCCCTTGAGTATATTTCCCTCATGTTAGAAAAATTAGCTCACATTATCTATAATGCTGAATATTATTCTCACTGTATTGTTGTGAGAACATGATGTGGAAATTCCTATGCTCATACCAGATTTTGTTCTAAGGAACTGCTGTGCTATGTTTCATGATCTTGAAAGATTCATGCAGCTCCTCTCCTAATACTCCCATATTGAAGCATTTTTACTTCTCTTAAACTCTCTTTTTATTTATTTTTATATTTTCTACCTTTGCTACTACAAGTAATAATCTAAAAAACATACTAAAGAATACATTCCTGAAAGCAGAGCTTTCCAGCGTAATGTTCTTTTATTTTTTGGTATAGATTCCCAGAAACTGAATCGCTGAGACAGGGTGAAGATGTTAAATGTTCGAGTTTTAAAAATACGCTGTTATTTCTATAGGGTGGCATCTCAGAAGTGTGATTGTTGAATTAAGGGGTACGTGTGTAATGGAATTTTTTTTCAAGTTATTTTTTAGTTTCTCTACCACAGAGTTTCCAGAATGGCATTGCTGAGTAAATATGCACATTTTTAATGCAACAAATTCCAAATAGTATTCTAAGAAAACCTGTAGTTTGAAGAAGGTTATTTGTTATCATTTTCTCTACTCTTTAAAAAACGCTGATGAAATATCTACTAAGCGGTCCTGGCTCACTATCATGCTTCAACCAGCGAAGGTCTACCTTATATGCTTAATACATTCCTGCTGCAACTATTGACTGCTATTCCCCAGATCTGTTTTCTTTTTCCTGGGCACAATGCAACATTATACTTCCTACGGTCCTTGATATTACCTGTGGCTGGTGAGGCAGGGTGTTAAACAATGGAACAAGAGCAGAAGAAATAATTGCATTTGAGTCTGCCCCATAGATGCCTCCCATGCGGCCTCTACCTCTTTACCTTCTGGCAGATCCAGTGGAGACTATGGTGAACTTGGAAGCCATATTTTAATGCTGAAAAATCTCTGATTATGGTAAGCAGAGATCCCTCTCTGACTAGGGAAACTCATCATGGAAAAAAATATGTAAGAAAAAAAATGTTTGAACCATGATACACTTTGGGGTCAATTGGTTGTGTAGCTAACATCAACCTAACTAATAATTGCATTCCACGCAAGTCTTCAGCACAAAAAAGTTGAGGTCAGGTACCTCGTTCAATTAACACCCTACTCAATGCTTAATATAATTTCTAAAAAAACAAAACAAAACAAAACTTAATTTTCTAATAATAGTGGCTAAGACGATTGTTGAAATTAAATAAATCAAGATGTTTTAAAAGGTGTGTGCCATCTTGCAGACTAGATGCTTAGTAATTATCTCCAGCTCAGGTCACAAGAAAATGATAAACTACATATAGAGTTCAAATTTTCAACTTCTATTTTAGAATCTTATTAAAGATATTAACATGGTCTGTCTGAAGGAGGCTTTTTGTTATTGTTTTCTTTACTTTTCAAAAGTAAGACAGTGCTCCTCTTTATGAAATGGAAATGGATAGCATCAATCTCTTTCTCTTTTTGTGATTTTTCTTCTCTTATTGCTTGTGTCTTAAAGTAAAGTTAGATTTGTCTTCCTAAATTTGATCACAGGAAAATACGATTCATCCTGTCTTCCTTTCTTTCTTCTTTCTTTAATAATGTCACCAAAAGCCACTAAACAAACAAGTGAAAAGGAAGGCAGGTAAGGCAGGAGCCAATGTGAGGAAGGAAGCCAAGTAGGATGACAGCTGTATGTGTCAGGATATCAGATACATATAAGAGACTGAGAAAGAAGAGGAAACTACTAGACAGATGCCCCGATGGTAGAGGAACAAATGACCAACACTAAAAGAGGAAACCCAGAAGGAATACCATGGTGCTAGATTAGAATTAAAATTATTAGTGGGAATGTAGGGAAAAAAATATAGATGTATGTTTATTTATATACACATCATGTGCTATCACCAGGGGAGTGGACAAATACAGTATCTTGATAAAGTGAAACCCTATGCAGCAATGAACACAGATTATATACAACTATATGAGATAATAGGAATGAATTTCAGGAACATAAAACGGAGTGACAGAGACAAACATAGAAGAATCAACTTCATAATTCTAATCACATAAATAGAAAACAGCCAAAACTAATCTATGGGTGAGGGTGGGTAACTACAAATGTCTCCTGCTTGGGAAGGGGGGTCGAGTGGCAGATGGCATGAAATCTCTTCTAAGATGCAGATGAATTGTTTTTACTTAATGTGAGTGCTGCTTACACAGATATCTACATTTGGGGAGAACACTTTGGATTGTATGTTTATGTACATACTTTTGTTTTTCATACATCTCAATAAAAGTTATAAATCTGGAGTAAAAAAATCTATATACAAATACTTTAATACTTTATTTCACAGTCACATTTAAGCCAGTGTGCTTTGAGGTAAGTCATATAATTAGAATAGATATAATAGTCATATAATTAGAATAAAACTTCCTACATATGTTTTTTTTTTTTGGCTGGGACTGGGTTTGAACCTGCCACCTCCGGCATACGGGGCTGGTACCCTACTTGCTACATCTTTATTAAATGTATATGGAGAGTTTCATTTCTGCAGTTGGTGAAGGTAAATGTCTGAGGAGAAACTTACAATGAATTCATACAATTCACACTACTACAATGTAGGCCTTTCTACCATGAGAAATGCTTCTCAATAGTTTTATAAAATCCACTTGATACACACAGATTTATAGATATATTGAAGGTATTCCATTTCATTTTTACGTATGAATGGTCTAATCTAACAGGAAGTTTTCCTTTTAGGATTTACAGTTGGGACATATTAACGAGTAACTTAGTGGACAATTTTAGTAAAACATCACTGAAGCTTCACACATTTATACCTTGTATGCTGTTTTGTTTTTTTCTGCCCATACTAATTAAGTCCTGAGGAAGTACTTTTTACCCTGTTTGGAATCATTGATAATATTTGACGCTATGAAGACCTCAGTTAGTTTTTACCATTTGGGAAAGAAGACAAGATGGAAGAGCTCTTTGGGTGTCATGATAAGAAAAGGAAAGATGCCGGGCACGGTGGTTCACGCCTGTGATGATCCTAGCCCTCTGGGAGGCCCAGGCAGGTGGATCTCGTGGGTTTGAGACCAGCCTGAGACAGAGCAACACCCCATCTCTAAAAATAGCAGGGCATTGTGGCAGGCGCCTATAGTCCCAGCTACTTGGGAGCCTGAGGCAAGAAAATAGTTTGAGCCCAGGAGTTTGAGGTTGCTGTGAGCTGTGATGTCAAGCACTCCACTGAGAGTGACAGAGTGAGATTCTGTCTCCAAAAAAATAAATTGAAAAAGGGAAGCACCTGTGGCTCAAGAAGTGGGGCACTGGCCCCATATACCGGAGGTGGAGTGTTCAAAGCCAGCCCCAGCCAAAATAAATGAATAAATAATAAAATAAAATAAAAAATAAAAAGAGAAAGGTTCCTCATCCCTGGGTTAGATAATCAAGCATATGAGAATAGTAACAACCACTTCTGTGATGCCAAGGAACTTGGAGGATTGTGCATTTAAAAGACCTGAAATCTAGGGCATTCCTCCTGTGAACTAAGGAGACACTCTGGTCATCTGATGGGGAAGGGAGTCGCCACTGAAGTCTGACTCACGTGAAAAGTAGCAGTAGCCTGTGCTTAGGTCTGGTTGAGCAAGGCAGAGCTCCATTAGGATCCCAAATGCAGTGACCAAAACACAGATCAGTGCTCAAAGGAAACATTTGGATCAGCGGATATCGGAGCAACCACAGATTGATTTTAAAAAACAGATTTCACTGGGGTGGGTGGTGGCTCACACCTGTAATCCCAGCACTCTGGGAGGCCAAGGGTGGTGGATGGCCTAAGCTCACAGGTTCAAGACCAGCCTGATAGAATATAAATGTCTTAACACAATAACTAAGATAATGCGGTGAAGGCTATGTTCACAGTTTGATGAAAATATTTCAAATGGTATATAAAACCAGCACATTGTACCTCAGGATTGCATTGATATACACAGCTATGATTTAATAAAAAAAAAAAAAAAAGACCAGCCTGAGCCAGAGGAAGGCCCCTGTCTCTAAAAATAGCCTGACATTGTGGCAAGCACCTGTATTCCAGCTACTTGTAGGGAGGCTGAGGCAAGAGAATCACTTGAACCCAAGAGTTTGAGGTTGCTCTGACCTAAGATGCCACAGAACTCTACCAAGGGTGACCAAGTGAGACTCTGTCTCAAAAACCAAACAAACAATCAAACAAACAAACAAAAACAGAGATCTCACTGTTTGGGTGTGGAACTGAGTGGACACCTTTTAGAATAAGAAGGTTATTTGGAAATGGATAATAAATTATTTTAGAAATTGGAAATGGGGTGGACAGGTTTTAAAGAAAGAGATATTAGACTTTCTGCAAGTCTAGGTAGTGACTCTTTGAAATGAATTTAATTTGAGAAAGAAAATAAAAGAAATGAACCAAGCATATCTGCATATCTGAATATTATACATTATTTCACACTGGTTACCATGCTTTTGATTACCCAAAAGTAAGACAACAAAAAGAGAAACAAAAAAATTAAAAAAGTGAAGAAGATGCAAAATGATGTTAAATGATGCAAAAATTGAGTTTGAATAAAATGGGATAGAAATAAACAGAGGAGACAGTTTGAGATTCAATTTACGCAGCACGTAAAGCAAGAAATGTTTCTGAGGAAAAAAAATCAATGAGAAACAAAATGAAGAAATTAGATGACAATCAAATATAAAACCCAGTTAATATTTTTTCCTCTGTACTAAGATGTAGAATATTGCAAACGGTTTCAAAGAAAATGAAGAGAATATGATAAAATAGATAAAAATGAAAACATAAATGAAGACAATTAGGTATAATGGAGAAAAATGGAAAAATGCAAAAAGAAGAGAGTGTTTTAACTTACATTACTTGTAAATTAAAATATGCTATATTTAAAAATGTTCTTATCTCAGAATTATCACTTAAAAATAATGTAAAATATGGTCATATTTTGATGTCCAAATGCCACCTTAAAGATAATATATTTAAGTAGGCAAGTTGAAGTATATTGCCTCTTTGATTTATGAACTCTGCAAGTATTACGACTATCTTGAGCAGTTTTATTTTTACTAATAATCTCTTATTGTTGCTAAGGCGCCAGCCACATACACCTAAGGTGGCGGGTTTGAATCCCCAGCCCGGGCCCACCAAACAACAATGATGGCTGCAACCAAAAAATGGCCGGGCGTTGTGGTGGGCGCCTGTGGTCCCAGCTACTTGGGAGGCGGAGGCAGGAGACTCGCTTGAGCCCAGGAGTTGGAGG
>CAUYQV010090615.1:0-14206 GCA_963574575.1 Galagoides demidoff | reverse complement strand
CGGGCGTTGTGGCGGGTGCCTGTGATCCCAGCTACTTGGGAGGCGGAGGCAGGAGACTTGCTTGAGCCCAGGAGTTGGAGGTTGCTATGAGCTGTGATGCCATGGCACTCTACCCAGGGGGACAGCTTGAGGCTCCGTCTCAAAAAAAAAAAAAAAGAATATATTCTATGAGTAGAATCTAGTCCTTTTTATTCTCAACCTAGATTTTTTTCTTTCACTTCTTTTTTTTTCCCCCTGAGGTTTTCATATCAAAGTTTTATCCAATCTTAAAGTTTGTTTTCGGTACATTCAATTACGAGTTCAATACAATAGAATACCTTGTCCTTTAAAAAATACTGACGGCCTTCATTTTAAATTAATATCATTGATCAAAGGTATGATTTGTATATGTATATATTTATTTTGCAAAGAACTTTCATTTGCAAGAATAGAAATAGAATTCATGAGTTATTTCATCTCAGTTATAATCTACAGCTTTTGACTGAACATCTAGAGTATTCTTCCAGCTAAGTTTGAACCTTAGGGATAGTAGAGGGTAGAATTCATTACCTGGGTTAAGAAATCCAGAATTAACCCAACCTTGACCACAAACTTGTTCTTTGACCTTGAACAAGGCCTTTGAAGTCCCTGCGTTTCAAATTCTTCAACTGTGAATTTGAGAAGCAGTACAGCAGCTCTCTGACCCCTTCTGTTTCTATCAATCTTTTATCATCTCTAAAATTCTAAAATTCAAAGGAATACAAAGCTTCTTATGTTGCGCATATAGTGTTTTTATGCCAACCATTGTACACGTAGCCGCACAGGCCTCGAGGCCATTACGGTACTTGAAACAGACAAGTTCAAAGTGCTTACATCTCAGTGAAAGTGTATTTCAGTGTATTCATATTTTGAGTTTATATACTTATTATGGTTCTCAGGAATTCATTTGAGTTTTATAATAAGTTTTCAGACATTTTGCTTTATATTTATGTTTCAGATTTTATAGAATTGCAATAATATTAATAGCACCTACTTCAGAACATTGTTGTGAGAATGAAAAGCCATAAAACATGCCCCGTGCTTAAAGCAATACTTACAACATCAAGTTCAAAAACATTAGCTGTGATCATTAACCTTCCCAATGTGATCCCCTTGATCTCTCATCATTTATGATCTATGAAGACGGTACTTAACAGTTGGTAAATAGGTAACACTATATAGCATGGCAAATACTTATTAAAACATCCACTAATGGCAAAGAATCCCCATTCAAATAGTATTGACAGAACTGGATAATCACATGTAAAAGACTGAAACTGGGCACACAGCTCTCACCACTTACAAAAATTGATTCAAAATGGATAAAAGATTTAACTAGAAGGCATAAAACAGTAAAAACCTTCGGAGAAAGTGTGGGGAAAACACTTGAAGACATTAGCCCGGGGAAAGATTTTTATGAAGACTTCCCTGGCAAATGTAACAAAGAAAATAAACAAATGGATTTAATTAAACCGAGAAGCTTCTGTAGAGCTAAGGAAGTAACAGCCAAAGCAAATAGACAACTTTCAGAATGGGAAAAGATATTTGCATATTATGAATCGGCCAAAAGCTTGATAACTAGGATCTACAAAGAACTCAAATTAATAAACAAATAATGACCAAACAATCCCATATATCACTGGGCAAGAGACATGAATAGAACCTTCTCTGAAGAAGACAGAAAGACGGCTAACGGACTTATGAGGAAACGCTCATTGTCTCTAATCATCAGAGAAATGCAAATCAAAACCACCCTGAGACATCACCTAACCCCAGTAAGAAGGGCCCACATCACAAAGTCTCAAAGGTACAGGTGATGGCATGGATGCGGAGAGAAGGCAACACTTTTATACTGCTGGTGAGACTGCAAATTAATATAATCTTTTTGGAAGAAAGTATGGAAACCCTCAAAGAACTCAAATTAGACCTCCCATTTGATCCTGCAATCCCATTACTAAGCATCTACCCAGAAGAAAAAAAAAATCGTTTTATCATAAGGACATTTGGACCAGATTGTTTATTGCAACTCAATTTATAAATGCCAAATTGTGGTTACATGCCCACCAACCTAGTAATGGATTAACAAGCTGTGATACACGTACACCATGGAATATATGGTATATTCAGATATATGTACACTACTCAGCCATTCAGGAAGATGGAGACTTTACATGTTTTGAATTAACCTGGATGGAGGTGGAACACAATCTTCTTAGTAAAACATAATAAGAATGGAGAAGCAAGAATCCAATGTATTCAATTCTAATATGAAGGCAGCAGATGAGCTAATACAATGGTGTGTAGGGGAATGAGGGAACAGGAAGAGGGGAAGAGGCAGGATGGGTTATGATGTATGGCACACCTCTGGAGGGCAGGGCACAATTTTAAGAGGGACTTTACCTAAAAAATGCAATCAGTGTAATCTAATTCTTTGCACCCTCAATGAATCCCAAACAATAAAAAAAAAAAATGGCATAAAAGAAAAAAAAATCCGGTAATGTTCTCAGGCTACATTGGAGATAGTTGTTTATCATTATTCAGAAAATGGTATGATGGCATTTCTGCTTAATGTGGAAAACTCCCAACCAGACCACAATGAAAAAATTCTCTCTCTCTCTCTCTCTGTCACCATTTTTCAAAATTTCCCTAATCCTTTAGACTGAGTTTAAACCCAGGAAGCCTGTTCTCACTGGATTAAAAATATAAAACAACAAAGTTAGAAAAATAACTAAGCAAGCTACAATTATGGAGTGAGAAATTTTCTACTTATATTTTCTTTTTCATTCTCCTGCTCTCTCATTCTTACTTTCCTATCCCTGTTCCTCAAATACTTTCACTTGGGCAACTTCTTGATCTTCTCTTCGATCTGCTAAATCAGCCCGACGCCTGCCTTTCTCAGGAAGGAGAAACTGGTTTTGAATCAAAGGTCTGATAAAAATGTCAACCCCTCTCCTCCATCCCTGCGGGATGGAGGTGAACTACAACCGTGAAAAAAGTAACACCAGTTTCACTATCTGCAAACCTAATTTTGGAGGCAGGAAGTGTCCTCACATATCAATATATAAAAACTTTGATCAGAAAGAACTTGACTCATTCAAGGATGGGAGACTGAGAATAAGTCCTTCAAAATACAAACTAACACCCAAGCAGAGCTGGAATGAAGGGGTTAGGATGTCAGGACAGAAAGAGTCAGCTAAATGTAAATAAAGGGAAGAAAAGAGGTATGCTTTCTTTTTAGGATGTTAAATAGTTTCATGAAAAGATACTAGAGATTTTCGTAGAAATCGTCTGACAGTCCTCAGGTTTGGCGCGGACAGTAGAATGTAGGGGGGATGTATTCAATCATTCTCTGTTTTTGCTTTTGCTTTCAGTAAGTATCATATTAACGTATTTATCTGAGTAAGTAGACAGAAGACATTCCAACTTTATCTTGGCACAAATTGGAACTTATTTTACTAATTTATTTTAGTAATTATAAGTGACCACATAAGTATATTAACATCAAATAGTGAGAAATTATATGGATTTATATGAAGCATAGATTTATTTTTTCTAGATATGTGAAATATGATATTGGTATTTTGATGGCAATTACAGTGTCTCTGTAAAGTCACTTAGGGAAGTATGGACTTTTTTTTTTTTTTTTTTTTTTGCAGATTTTGGCCGGGGCTGGGTTTGAACCCACCACCTCTGGTATATGGGGCTGACGCCTTACTCCTTGAGCCACAGGTGCTGCCCCAGTATGGACATTTTAACAATGTTGATTCTACCAATCTGTGAGCATCTGATGCTTTTCCATTTGTTTTGTCATCTACAATTTCTCTCATTATTGTTTTGAAGTTCTCCTTGTAGAGATCTTTCACTTCCTTGGTTAAATATATCCCTTGGTATTTTTTTTTCTTTGTATCTATTATAAATGATACTGAGTCCAAGATTTGCATCTCAGCTTGACTCTTACTAGTACATAGAAATGTGTGAATTACTCAACACATTCGTGTAATAATTCTTTTATATTTATTCACTACACAAAAGCAAATACATTTTAGAGCCCTCTTTGCAAATTCGAGAAGAAGTTTCTTATGAATAAGAAGATTCTACTTTCATAGGTTCTATACAAATATTTGTAATAACGAGTTCATTATAAACATTCTTTTACCACCCATGCAATAAAGCAAAATATGAAATTTATTTTTAGAGGATGTTTCACAAAACAGATTTTTCTATATAATTTTTATGTTAAATTTTTTTTGTACTTTTTGGCCATACCTGCCACCTCCAGTGTATGGGGCCTGCACCCCTACTCCTTGAGCCACAGGCTCTGCCCCTATATTAAAATTTAAAACACTTGTCACTAGCTTCTTTTTCTCATTTCTATTGATGACTATATCAACATTTTCTTCTTCTGAATTCTATTGAGGGCTATATCAATCTTATAAGCTGAAGGAATGAAGGTTGTCTAGCGATATTAAAGAAAATTGGAAATTAGTGTTTGGATTTTACTTTCAAAACTAAATATTACATTAACAGATTGCATAATTAGAAAACTGAATTAAAGCTACAAGACCAGGCATTTTCTTCATAATCCTATCACTAGTTTATTAGGAAACTTTAGGAAAACCATTTAACCTATGGGTGAATTCACCTATAGTTTCTGAGATCTTTTATAACTGAAACTCTTAGTTATCTAAAATAATCTCTTCAGAGCTGACATTGTTTTAAAAGGTTCCTTATAATCAAAACATAACTGACATGTAATCATATTATAAATCATTCCATTTTCTCCAAACTATTCTAGAAACATATATGGTAGCAGAAAATTATAGATATTCTTAAAAAATGTTACTGAAGTTCACAGTGGAGGCAATCTGGTAATAATTTCGTGCTTTCTGAACTAAAAACTCAAATCTTTTCCCACCCAGTGAACTCAAAAATAGGGACAAGTACAACTTTTGCCAAAGAAATAGGAAAGATAAAACAAAAATGGAATAATCACCACCCTGATACAATTCCTGCTGGCCTGATTATGTCAGAGATGGCAGGCTCTGGAAAGGCCTGTACACACACACACGTCTACCATGCACCCCCACTCTCCAGACAGCTCCAAAGAAAATAAAAAATAAAAGCTGTGATTTTAGTCTGATGGCGGGTAAAGAGTGTGATGGTAGGAATACGTCACTACAAAGTTGATGTGGCCAATGGACACATGGGACATATCAGAATATTATGTGGAGACTAGTTATTTGATATGTGAGGCAAACACAAGGCCTTTGAGTAATTTGTGGGTTTTACACACCTTGAGCAATCACAGTGGACAGATGATTCTCAGAACAGAATAAAGGTAAGTTACATTGTTCTAAAAATCACTCACATATTATGGGAATATTATTTCAGAAACCACTAAGGCAAGTTATCCAGAAGATCCAGCTATGATCTGTCATGAAGATGGATACTTTCAATAACTGATTTCCAGTGTAGATAAAACAACCTTCTATTAGAAGAAGATGCCGTCTAAGGCTTAAGAGCTAAAGAGGACAAGCTAATACCTGGATTCAAAGCTTCAAGAGCAAGGCTGAGTCTCTTGTTAAGGCTAATGCAGTGATGATGTTAAGTTGAAGCCAATGTTTGTGTCTCCTTCTGGAAACCCCTAAAGAATTGTACTATGTCTACTTTGCGTAGAATCTGTAAATAGAATAATAAAGCCAGCATGACCGAGCATCTGTTTACAGCATGACCGAGCATCTGTTTACAGTGTGGTGTGTTGAATGTTTGAAACTCACTGTTGAGAGCTCCTGATCAGAAATCAAAAATTTCTTTTGAAATATACCGGTTGACAGTGTATCTAGTGAGACCGTAGCTCTGATGGAGATGACGATGGGGCAAGTGTGGGTTTCCTACCTCCATCACAGCATTCCATGTATTAATGACTGGCTTTGCTTTTCAAGTCTTATTTGTTCAAAAACCACACTCCATAAGGATAAAGGTGCCATCCATGGTGATTCCTCCGATAGATCTGAGAAAAATAAATTGTGGACTTTCTCAAAGGTTTCACAATCCTATTTATCTTTGAGGACATTCATAATTTATGGGAGGAGGTCAAAATAGCAACATTAGCAGGAGTTTGGAAGAAGTGAAAGTTGAATTTTCACAGCAGGCTGACTTGGAGATACTCAAGCCGTGAGTGGAGGAAATCACTGAAGAGGAGGTGGAAGTCCCCGCAGGAAGAACAAGAGAGAAGGCGGGAAGGAGAATTTGGAGTGGAGCCTGAAGATAGGACGGAATTGTGCCAGTATTGTGATAAAACTTGCATAAGTGAAGAGCGCTCTTTGCACATTTTCAAAGCACGTGGTTTCCCAAGATGAAGTTTGGTGAAGATACTGTGAACGTTTTCGACAACAAAGGACTTAGAACATTGCACAAATTTCGTTGATAAAGCAGCAGCAGGGTTTGACAGGAGTGACTGTAATTCTGAGAGAATTTCTACTGCAGGTAAAATGCTACCAAACAGCATCACATACTGCAGAGAAATCTTTACTAAAAGGAAAATCCAATCAAACGCCATTGATTTCTTTCAAGGAATAACCACAGACAATAGAACCACCTGGCAAAAACCACCCTGTTCCGTCAACAACCATCAAGACTCACCACCAGTCAAAAGATTATGACTTGCTGGAGGCTCAGATAATTGTTGACATTTTTTTAGTAGTAAGGTTATTTTTTTTTTTTTTGAGACAGAATCCACTATGTCACCCTCTGTAGAGTACTGTAGCGTCATAGCTCACAGCAACCTCAAACTCTTGGGCTTAAGCAATTCTCTTGCCTCAGCCTCCCAAGTAGTAGTAAGGTATTTTTAAAATTAAAGGAGGTATGGTTTCTTTTTTTATACTTAGCACTATAGCACAGTAGTCTATCACATAGTATAAATATATATTTTATAGGCAGTGGGAAACCAAAAACAACGTGTGATTTATTGTATTGTGGTATTTGTTTTATTGTGTTGGTCTGGAAACAAACACACAATATCTTAAGGGATGGCTACACCCCAAACACGTGGCAAGGTCAGGTTAGAAGGGGCCATGTTCACAATATCAGTCGTTAGGCTTGATGGGAGACAAATGGACATTACTCTTCATGGGTTTATAAGGAAAGTGTTCTTTGGAGTTTAATATCTGGACTATGATGATTTTTTTTCCTCCTTTGAATTACGCCTCACACCTCCAATCATGTGATCTCAATGTTCATGGGTTTCCCCAATTCTTCTTCTTCTTTTTTTTTTTTTTTTGAGACGGAGCCTCAAGCTATCCCCCTGGGTAGAGTGCCATGGCATCATAGCTCATAGCAACCTCCAACTCCTGGGCTCAAGCGAGTCTCCTGCCTCCTCCTCCCAAGTAGCTGGGACCACAGGCACCTGCCACAATGCCCGGCCATTTTTTGGTTGCAGTCATCATTGTTGTTTGGCGGGCCCGGGCTGGGGATTCAAACCTGCCACCTTAGGTGTATGTGGCTGGCGCCTTAGCCAATTGAGCCACAGGCGCCGAGCCCCCAATTCTTCTTAAAGCTCTCCCCACAGGAACAGATGGTTATCATGAAGATTATGAAGACTTTTTGCTGGAAATTCTCTTAGTTTTAACATATACTTAAAGGTTAACAATTATTATCTGATCCGACACAAGGAACACAATGGAATTTATGCTATTGCTAATTTAAACATTCCATTCTGCATTTTGTATACGTCAGAATAACATTAAATTATTAGTATCATTTTTATAGTCCTCTGAAGGCAGCAAAGGTGTTTAAAATATTGTAGGGGAAAAACATATAATTTTGAGCAATGTTCTTACTGCTAAAATTATATAGGAGAAAATAAGCAGGAGGTATTATGATTATAGGACTTTTTGCAAGGTTTTGTATATAATACTTATGACTAATATATATAATTGCATATTATAAGCCATATGTATAATTATATCTATTATTTAATTTTAATGTCACCAAATAATGTAATAGGTTATATCTGACTTCCTCTAAAGATACTATGAATACTAAAGCTATTCTTTCCCAAACAATGTAAAGTTTGGGAAAGTTGAAGCATTTTCTAAGCTATTAGAATGACTCAAACTTGAAAAAAAATTAATTATGGGCACAGAATTTATTTGAATTTTCATTAAAATTAAAATTTAACTTAAAATTAATTTAGTTAAGTTTTTTACTGTATACATTTTTTAATTTTTTTATTAAATCATATCTGTATACATTAATGCAATCATGAGGTACAATGTGCTGGTTTCATATACAATTTGAAGTGTTTTCATCAAACTGGTTAACATAGCCTTCCTGGCATTTTCTTAATTTTTAAATTTTTTTAATTTTTATTAAAATTTTTATTTTTGCCTGCTGAGAATAATTAGGATTTGTCTATATCCGACCTTTGGGTTTATTTTTATCTAGACCATTGCAATGTAAAGGATATATCAAGTTTTCTTCTGAATGAAAATTGAAACTAAGTAAAAGCATATATCAAATGTTATATGTATATTTAACTGAATTATTTAAGAGCAATGTTCATTTTTTTTTTAGAATAAAGCAGAAATGTAATTTAAAAAACTTTCACTTCGTATTGAGAAAAACAACCAGACCATCAACAATGGTAACAACAACAATAAAATGATGAAAAATACGTCTTCAGCTACATGAGGAGAAACAAAACCCAGTGAAGTTCCAGTCTGTTGCAAATGTGGCCCAAAGGCTGAGCTAGTGTGGTTGTGTGTTTCAGAAATCTCTATCCACTACGAGGAAAAAAAAACCTACAGTAAGTTTAATATTATCACTGTGAATTGAGAAGAAATAAAAACACAAATATCTATGGGAACACCCAAAGGTGACTGAAAAATCTGTGTAAAACACATCTTTTCTGAAAGTGATTCACATTTCAAGGAAAGGAGGGTATTTTGTAAGGAGTGGACTGTAATGAAATTCGGGTAAACACGGGCCATCTGTAGAAGTCTACAGAAAATAGATTACGTTCTGGGAATCACAGGCAGTGTGGTAAGAAATAAGAAAATTAACCACCTGTAAAATCAGTGCAGGGAGACCTTAAATTGGGAAGCTTAAAAGCAACTCCCTTTCTATGGTTCACAGAAACTTCCCTCCTGTGATTAGTCAAGAAAATCAATTCATTCCAATACAAATATTATAAAAGAATACTCCAAGATCCATAGAAATAGACTTTGATAAAATATTAGAATGATCAGTAGGGTATACCCAAGACTGATAAGATCTCTCCTGAAATAGTTTTAATAATGACAAAGTGGTAACCTAGTTCTACTATGAATTTTAAGAAAATGTAAGAAATCAGATGTATGAAGTAAAACCAAGCAGAGACACACAGAACTTCACGTGTACTGTGGTTACAGAGAAAGTGCAACTTGGTGACTAGACAACTGTGAAATGTAAAATGGACTCTGAAAACTTTCTTTGAAAAGAGGAAAAAAGTTATAAATAAAGAGTAAATAATAAGAAAAACCAAAGACAAGCCACATCACACAAAGCACAGTGGCAACAGAGAAAACAGGCTGAAAAACAATCATCCAAACGTAAAGAAAAAGAAATAAATACAGGGAATTAGAGTAGAAAATATAGACAGGACATTATATAAAAAACTCATCATGAATATTTCAGGGAACAATACAAAAGGATGTGCATTCATTTTGAATCTGATAAATGAATATTTCATATCAACAGATTGATTATTCTTAGCAGTATCTCTTGCTACCAGAAGTACTTAATTAGAATTAAAATGCCAGATTTTTGAAGATGTCTCAATATTTTATTATTTATTTATTTATTCATTTATTTTTATTGAGACAGAGTTTCACTTTGTTGCCCACAGTAAAGTGCTGTAGCATCACAGCTCACAGCAACCTCAAAGTCCTGGGCTCAAGAAATTCTCTTGCCTCAGCCTCCTGAATAGCTAGGAATATTTTATTTTCTATAAAGTAAAATCAATATTGTTCTTAAATAAGTTGTGGGTATCTTTCCAAACTCTATATGGACTCATTGGTTGCTATTTATTAAATTATAGCTTTTAACCATAAAATTTTCTAATAACGTTTGTGTATTAGTAGCATTTTAATATGTTTAAAGTCGTAAAGAAAATATTCCACTATAAGATAACATCCAAATTCTCAGGAACATTAGAAAAATTGGGTATTAAATTTTCCAATTTCGAAATAAAGTACATTTTTCCACTTACACTCTGTTGTTGTTATGTTTATTGTGATTCATATATAATCTTTTTTACTTAAAGCAAATATCTTTCCAATTATTATAACAAATTTTATTCATGAGGGACATGCACAAAATAGAGGTTGGAAGAATCAGGGCACTTGAGGTTTGATTGATATAAATTATAAAAACTAAAGAGCCAAAGGAAAAGAAGAGAAATAAGCAGAAGGTCATACCCTGGGCAACATGAAGCATATCAACATACGTGCAGTGGGCGTCCCCAAAGAACATTTTCCTTCCAAGGAACTTTGACTTTCTATGAGAGCTCATGGCTTAGCCTTTTAGCCACTTGCATCAGATATGGATTTTTACAGGCTTTTCTGTTTTCTAATTTGGCTTTGAATGTAGTTTTCGTCTTTGCTATAGTAATTACTACTATTCCTGGTACTGTAATTGGTTTTCTGAATGGGAGGTGAAAACAATTAAAGCTAAATTGCTGCCTTTTTCTACCCTAAAAGAAGATTATCTTTAAAAAATTATTTTAAATATGCATTTGATATTTGCTAGACACTTATGACTTATTTGAAGACAAACAGGCAGGGCCTCAGACCTGTAGGAAAATACAAAGCATACTAAGATAAAGTATGACAAGAGTCAGAAGAGCAGGGAGGAAGAAAGGGCAGAGAGAAAAGAGGAGAAAACATGATGATTGAATTAACTTTAATTTACGAACATCTAAACATCTAAGAAGCTTACTAAATCCCAAGTAGGATGAAAACAAAAAGACTCACCTCTGATACATCCTTATCAATATGCCAAAAGCCAAACCCAATGATATCTCTTGATGGCAACAACAGAAAATAATGTCATATTCAAGGAAACAGGTGCAAAATTTATAGCTGACTTTTCATCTTAAACAAATGAAGCCATAGGAAGATAGGATGACATATTTTATGTGCTGAAAGAAAGAAAATCTTGTTGTCCATAGTTCTATTGGACAACAGTATGGTTTACAAATAAAAGCAAAATAAATGTATTCCAAGAAATAATAATTAAAAAAAACACTGAGAGAATTTGTTGCTAGGAGATATGTTTTATGATAAACTTCAAAAGAATTCCTTCAGGCTAAAAAAAGTGTCACTAGAAAGTAACAAAAATTTGTAGAAAAAAATACTGGTAATGGTAATGAGTTGGACAACATTAACAAACTCCAGAAACAATTTTTTTCTTTCACTGCTCGTATAATAAAATCCATAAAACTATGTAACAGACTATTTTTACCACTTTAAAAACGACATAATGCTATGTAAATAAATAATTAGAGCACTGTTTTTAGTTTATTGTACACATAGATAACACAGATGATAAAATGTTTAAGGCATTGCTAGGATGCAGACTATAATTTATTTATTTAGTTAGTTTTTTAAATCTACATCTAGGCTTTTAATAAACACATACCATAGTGTTTCCACAATGGCTTCATATTACAAACCTGAAAAAGAGTACTGGTAATAATATTGTTTCATTAGTTTTTATAGAAATACTGCCTCCTGAGAGTATTCTTTAAGGAATTTTCTGGGAGCTCAGGAAGGAAGATTCCAAGGACCAATTCTAGGTGTCAAGACTCAAGACATAGAGAGTTCTCTGATCAATCATTTTTTCCAGGGCATTGAGCCGAGAGTTTCCCAGAAACAGTCATGTTATCAACACTCAAAGGTAAGGCAAGTAAGTTCTATTAATAGAACTGGAGAATGGCGTAGCTGGCAGACCAGGGCAGAGATTAGAGGCCAACCCTGGGTTGTCCAACACGCACAAACACACATAAACATACATGTTTCCTGTAATACAATTTTAAGAATCCACTCAAACTGTAATGCAACTATGGAACATACAATTGGTGGGCTCGGAACACAGCACGTCAGCATGGAGGTCTTTCAGTAAAAGTTCTCTAACCTTTCCTTACCCTCCTGCCTCTCAGTCCCAATCTTCCCTAAGGTTAGACACAAAAACTAGAATCTCTCTTCCCCAAGGCTGGTCATAAAAGCCATAATGCCTTTTCCTAGAAGCCAGTCATAAAACCTGAAATTACTTTATGTAAAACAGGCCATAATTATCTGATCTACCTTGTTGGAATATATAAGACCCTCTTCCCAGAAGCGACCTGCCCCATGCCTGAAAGGAAGAAATTCATACTTAGAGAGGCTAAGAAAATTCTAGAGAGACAGGCCTGACTGGGTCTCCCCATTCAGCCTGGTAGCATGAACACAGTTTTCAGGAATTTATACAATTTTAAGATTTCTACAAGATGTCTATACTATGAGCTGAGATACTGCATTGCCAATTGTAGAAATCTCAGCCGCCTTCTGAAACAGAAATTCAGGTTAAACCTAAGCAAAAAAATTGGAAAATTTCCCCTGTATCTTTTTAATTTTCACTCTGAAAGCTCTCATGTATTCATGCGAAATAATTATATCTTTTCCTCAAGTCAGAAAATTTTCAGCACGCCTTAGGGAGGCAATGACCTTGCTCACTACCTAATCACTAATAACCACCAAGACAGATCCTTCATGGTAATATTTAGCAACTACATTGATCACCAAGTCAATGGCATATGTGGTCAAGGTAAATTCTTTTCATTTATCTGTAGAAGTGACCTCTCATAATACTTTGACTAATGTAAAAATTAAACACATGAACCATAGAAACAACAAATGCGCTAAAATCTATTTAGATGAAGAAGGTGGTCTTTAGGTCACAGCAGGTACCTTGGCTTGATGAATAGGATTGTGTGGGTTTTATTTATTTGAGGAGTGAGTCCCTTGGTCAGGCAACGTGACTGAGATTCCCTTTATCCAGTGTTCTCAGCGGATTCACCTGCCCAGGGCACTGGGGAGCATCTCCCGGCAGCTCGAGTGGTCCAAATTACTGCCATGTTTACGACAGTCTGAAATTTGCTCTAGTGAGAGAGGGATCACAAAATTCTTTTGTACAGTTTTAGGGTTTCTGTGGGAATATGACACCATAAAAAGTTATTTGTTGACATATTTGTATCTAACTCTGCTTTGGGTGTATCTAACCCTTCGGGTGTATATCACTCTGCCTTGGGTGTATCTAACCCTAATTTCTGTTTCAGAAGGCAGCTGAGATTTCTACAACCTTAAACACCGTGTTTGGCTTTGTCCTCTGTCATGGTGGTTAAAGAGTCCCTTGTATTTTTCCAAGCTACATTTTCATGAATTATGCATTTCAGGAAAGAATCGTCCTGATTTGAGGAGGAGGGGAGTAGGGGGCGCTGTTGTCTAGGATCTTAATTTGAAGGACTAGGACCACAATTCCTGCTTCTTCCTTTCTCTGTCTTTTCCTGAGAGTTCCTTTTACCCGCTCCTGAGTTTGCCTCCTGCCATTTTTCACACTTAGTATGGGGAACAAGATTTAGCTTTATAAATTTAAAGATGCACCACTCCTCAGCCCTGCATTCATAAACAGCTGTCCATGACAGAAAAGGCATTTTCAATGAAACCCATTAAATGGGCGGTTCTCTTTGTTCTTTCTTTTATCTTTCAGGTAGACAGGTAGGAAAGCAGCTCTTCTGTGGAAAAATCTGGTTAGTGCAAGAAACAGCTGTGTATCCAGTAGCCTGAACATTTAGGACCTTTCAGGAACCTCAAAACCAAGCTCTCCAATAATGCTGTCAGGATGGGAACATAGATGGTAAAGGGTTTGTTACTGCAACTTCCTTCCTTCCTTCCTCCCTCCCTCCCTCCCTCCCTCCCTTCCTTCTTTCCTTCCTTCCTTCCTTCCTCCCTCCCTCCCTCCCTTCCTTCTTTCCTTCCTTCTTTCCTTCCTTCCTTCCTTCCTTCCCTCCCTCCCACCCTTCTTTCCTTCCTTCTTTCCTTCTTTACTTCCTTACTTTACTTACTCCCAACCAACCATACTTACATACATCATTACATACATTCCTCATACA